>OV651815.1:20294532-20365316 GCA_927349885.1 Psylliodes chrysocephalus | reverse complement strand
TTCAACTCAATCATATCTGCTGATATTAAATAGTAGTGGAAGATTCTTTTTGTGTGTGCAAGCATGGGCGTCGTTACACAATTCTATAGGGAGGGGCAAAATTTTGAAAACATTTAGAATGTTTATTTGTTGAAAAACAAAGAAAATGAAAAATAAAAGAGTAATACAAATTAACAAAAGTTTCTAATAAATAAAATAACCCAACAAAAAAGACAAAAAATAAAATAAAATAAACAAGAAACTTAAGACAGATATTTTTAAAAAACAAACAGAAGGTGTGAAATAAAAGAAAAAAATGAACAAAAAGACAGAGCCATACATCATATTAAAAAAAATAAAATATTTATAGAAAAACAAAAACAAAAAACACACAAACACGTCGACGAACACTAGCAAAACTCAAATTTTTAATTTCTTCTTCCTCTACCTAAAATAATCGATAACAGAAAACATGATTTCTTTTTAGTTTTTTGCGATTATTTTTCGATGAACGCTCATCATGCAAAGTGCAGTCAGGCTATTTTCATTCATTATTCGCTCTGTGCGTGACAGCAGCGCAATCTAATTCATGAACTAACGGACGATATTTGCGTATACTGATAATACAATTTTTAATGGAATTCCTACTTAAAAAATATATATGTTGATTTTAATCAAAGTATATGGATTTGTAAAATAAGAGAAAAAAATATTTATTATTATTATATCTTTTTATTACTTCAGCTAAAAAAAATGTATGATAATATGTTGCCTAAGCCTAATAAGTTGTCATTGAAGAATAGGTTAAATAATGTGAAAATAAAAACATTACCATTATATTATAATAACGTATTATCAAAACGCATTAACAAAAATAATTGGTAAATTTGGGATTATAATTTATATTTTCTTCATTTTTAGTTCGAAAGAATCCATAGAATATAATGATTAAAATTGGTTTCCTATCAATAAGTCACAAGATTGCATTTCAGCCACATACAATAATCAAAGGCAGAAATATAATCCTTGCTGAACATTTAAGAGTTAAGGGATGTTGAACAACATTATTAAATAATAATTTATTGTTTATTTAAAACCTTTCAATTTTCTGATGTCTACTATTTCCAGTATTACTGTTATTATCACATAAATAAAGGTTTTTTCTTCTTATTGTACAACTATCCATTTTTTTTCTTTGATTTAATTTCCATTTTGCTACTGAAAATTTATATAATTTACACTATTTTTTCTGCTAGTATTTTTACAATTTACAACATAGCAACTGCTATTGCTTTTTGGTTTGTTTTTATCTGTTAGAGAAAATAATGTGGAAATAGTTTGGTGAAAGATTTTTATGAACGAATAACTATTTGAACAAACAATACTTAAATTAAAATAGCATAACTAATTCAGACAGGGTTGCGAACTATAATAGATACGGGTATTTTAAATTTTAACATTACCTACTTTTAAAAAAAAGTAACATGTATACGTACGTGTATGGATATAGAATAAACCTATAATATTCGTCAACTGTATTAGCCTGAATATTAATTTTATGAGATTTCTGTCCGTAATTCGTTGCATTTATTTCTACACCTGTCATGTTTACCTATTTCTTCTATTTTCTTATGCCTTGTGTTTATTGTTATGCGTGCACGACGACAATCGACAATATGAGCCAGTGCCAGTTGTGTAATTGTGTTAGGGCCGATTCCACCGTTGTGGTAAACGGAGATTAAAGTGACATTCTTCATGTAAAAATGTCATTTTATACTTCGTTTAACACAACGGTGGAATCGGTCCTATGTTACGTAATTTTACTGCATACAGTGTTGTCAAGTTATGGCACATAGTACCTACCTAACGAAATACCAGGCAATTCATATAGTAAGGCTGTATGTTACGATACTAAATTTAGAGCTAAATTAATGCATTTTTTAAGTACTAAAAAAATTCACGGTGCAAACAGCAAATTTAGTATTAAATTTAATACTAAAAAATTAATAATTTAATTGGAACTTTTCTTTTCTGCACTATTTTGTTTTTTGTTAGCGACAACTTTGCATTATCACCTTGGACAAATTTCGCTTGTGTTTTATTTTGCAGGTTTTATTGTTTTTTCGTACTTTGTAGCATTGCTGCATTTGGTTGTTGTCGAGTCAACTAGTGTCAAATTCATAATAAAAACCTCTTTTAATTCACTTGTCTTATTTACACATAATGTTTTATTTCTATGCTAATTTCACGTAATAATACGTCAATGCGCGTGCGCCTATATTTAATTTAGTACTAAAAATTGTTATCGTTGCAAAAGGAAAAAAATATTTTTAGTTCGAATTTAGTACTAAATTAATAACTTAATTTAGGCCTAAATTTTAGTACATACAGCCATTACGCGTTGTAAAGTCGTAAAAGCCAGGGGGGGCAACTGTCCCCCCTTGCCCCCCCAAACGACGCCCATGTGTGCAAGTGCAACCGAAGCTGGCAATTAGCCAATAACTATTCACTAGACAGTTTTGATTACCAAAGTCAGACAAAATTTCTCGACTGATCAGCTGATTAGTCAGTGTTCTTTTTCGCTAAAATCACATATTTTGTTTCAGCCACCTGTGCTGTAAAACACCCATAAAATTTTGATTTATTACTCCGTGTCGATTGCGATTCTACTATAATTATTTTTCTATTTCACTCTTCCTACAATACACACAGAGATGGGACTAATAGGAAAATAATAGTAGAAATAGGGCAACAAAATTTAAATTTTCTGAATTTATTGGTACACGTCACGGGGCATAAAAGACATAAAATTTTCAACTTTAACAATATTTCTTCAGTGATATCTGAACGACAAAATTTTGCCAAAGTACTTTATAAGTGGTAATACTCTAGTAATTACGTGCTGTATATTACCTTTAGGGTCGATCTTTTCACCTCTGAGTAAAGTTACATGTAGGTTTACTTGATAGATTAATGAGCAATAGCTCTATAGTTTAATCAGTAAGTAGTTACTTTCAACTTTACTCAGAGGTGAAAAGGTTGGCCCTTAGCTGGAAAAATTTGCGAAAGTTTTGATATTTGGAGATTTAATGTATTTTTAACTGCTCTTTTAGATTTTTTATTTTGCCACCTCGTAATTTTGCCGTCGTTGCCGCCTTATAGTAATATATTGTGAAAAAATAAGTTTTTTCAATATATCTTGTTACTAGTTGCTTTTACAGCAAAAATGACTCCAATACTTATTGACATAAGTTCTTTCATTGCAGGAAAGGCGAATGTTGATAAAACCAATCCACTAATTTTTTTACGTCATTGTTATCAAGATTACTCCGGGAACTTGCTATATTACAAAAATGTTCAACCGCGTCACAAATATTGTACAAGAATGACATTCCCATAGTTCACCTAGAAAGTACGCTCTTCTGTACTTCCCACCCACGAGTTAGTCCACCTACGGTTTTCATCGTTTGCATGAATGATTTCTCAATAACCATGTCTGACCATGTGCCACACCAAAATTTGTCAGAACGTTTAATTGTAAAGCACCCTCCATCTGTAAAATGCCTGTATTCTATAGGATTCATCTTTTCTTTTAAACTATACATATCCTGTAAATTTAAATATCGACATTTAGCGTACAAAAATGACCACTGGTATGAAAATAGGGCAACATTTGCTGAATAATATTAAGATGAAGGTCCCAGTTTCCGCTTCTTTCGGCCTCAATAAATTGTTTCATTACTGATACCATGCGAAAGTAAGAAACCCATAATTTAGCAGTTGAACCACGTTACTAGATGATTTTCAAATTTTGAAGCTAATTCTTTGACGCTTTCTTCTTGGTCTGCTCCAAGTATTACCGACTTGTCGAAATCGCATAGAATTTCAAGTATTACCGATTTATCGAAATCGCATAGAATTGCTTTTAGTCCTGCGTGTTGGTCTGGTGATAAATCAATTTACTGCATGATCAATTTTGCGAGATAAACACATGTGCTCTGGACGGACGGGAGTATGCATGACATGCATTGGGATTCTCATATTTCAATACGGCACGTATTGAGACGACTAGCTTTGTTCCACAGAATTCGATTCTTATGTAATATCTCTCTCTATTTGATTCGCTACGTGCTGTGTTCGCACATAAGAATCCCTGTCCAGATAACATCTTTTCAAGTGAGTTTGGTGCAAAAATTGTAATAAGAAGCTCGGTTAATCCACTACCATTCATAATATTCAATATTCAGTGAATGAAAGCCACATCGTATAACGATATTTTTCAATTTGGCTTCCATGCCACTCGAACAATTTGTTTTGCTTTAAAATACAGTGGCCGATCAAAAGCGATGAAACATGTTTCATGATTAATAACTTTTCTCAGAGGTTGTTGCTAAAACAGTAAAAATCGTGTCGAAGTTAGTCGGTGGTGCATTAATGAAAGGCAAATAAGCTATAAAAGATTTCTGATATGAATGGTTTACTGTCACTTCTTCCATAAATACATTCCATCCAGCTCAGCAGATCTGAAGTTGCCGACATTATTGTATTTGCGTCTGAAAAAATAATATGGAGATATATAATAGGTATTCCCTGTAAACTGAAAAAGTTCATCTTCTCATGGCTTCGTAGCGCAATGCAACTAGAATTTTCAACATACTGAGCTAACGGCATTTTTGTGAAACGAGGAATATTCTGATCAGAAGCAATGACACTTGCGGGCGTTATACAATGAATGCCTTCCATGGCATGAAAAGTGTTTCTGCCATCCAGAGTTTGAGTATTAAAGTCCACATTATCGAAAACGAACTGTATAAAGGCACTCCCGTCAATACCCAAAAGAGGGCGCATCAAAGCCAAAACTTCAAAAAGTGTTGCTTCCGTGTACGAGGAACAAAATTCTAGTGAAGCCAAGATGTCAATCAGCTTACGAGATCTGTATTCAACCTTTAGATTCGAGCGATAGGCTCAATGAATAAAATTCGTATTGCTTTGCACTCTGCGTACTTGCTCAACTTTGTAAATCTCGTACACGAAAACGGTTGGTTTTATGAAAAAAAAAAAAAAAAAAAAAATAAAAAGGACAACTTTGGTAAAGAACATTATATAATTTAATTTACTACATGATCATTTTTACTGCAAGAGCAACGATCTTGAAAAATCACTTTTTTACAATTTATTTCAATATGACGGCAATAGCGGCAAAGATACGAGGTGACAAAATAAAAATTCGGAAAAAGCAGCTCAAAATACATAGAATCACACAATATCAAAACTTCCGCAAATTTTTCCAGGTAAATTTACGTAGTTACTGGACTATAAAGTTTAAAATGGAATAATAAAAAAAATTTACTGTTATAGTTCAAAGGTTAAACCAAAGTTCATAAGGGTTTTGTATTTATGTTTTACGGCGTTCGGTTGTAAATTCATTTTTTATATATAAAATTAATTAGGTTTTCTTTTTTTTTTTAGATTAAAAATGGTCAAACCTTTAGTACTCTTATTGCTGCTAGTTTTGATATCCTGTGTCTATTCTCAGAGAAATTACCGGTTGCCAACAAACGTTGTTCCCTCTAGCTATAAAATAAATTTAGGCTTTTCTGAAGCCAACCTTGCAGCCACCAATGATGATTACAACGGAAATATAGCCATTACCATAAATGTAAAAGAACCTATTTCAGAAATACAACTACATTCAGCATCTACAATAAGAATAGTGGATAACACAATTAAATTAAATGATATAGAAAAAAACTACAGATATGATGGTGTTACCGAAATTTTAACAATAATGAGTGATACAAGTAAGTATACTCTAATATAATATACTGTGCGGTCCATATAATATGTGTGGACAAAATTTATTTTTAGCTTTATTATGTACTTATGGAAAAAACAAGCCGATTAAATAATTTAGAGTATTAAAATATCAACCATCTTGCACCCCCTCCGAAATTATGAGCACATCCTCGAAAATTTAAATAAGAAAGCAGGTTGTGTGGCAACTTGTTTAAAACGGATTTTAATTCTCTATTCAGCAGTATAATGTTTTTTAAAATTGCAAATATAATTTTAACATTTCTATAGTAGGACGGAAAGCCCGGTCTAGGATGCATAAAAAACTGAGGTATAACCTAATTTGACCTTTACTATTTGAAAAAATATGTTTTATTACATTGAAAATGGAAATTGATGACCATCTATATTGGACAAAACAAAAGATATAGGCAAAAAAACAGAAAAAAAACTTTTTTTTGTTAACTTTGAACACTTAACTTTTTAACTTTTTTGCTAAAATCGTTAAAATAACAACTTTTTTGTTTTATTCCCTATTCAATTTACTTTTTTTTGGTGTATTTGTTTTTTGCAAAAATGTTGTAAACTATATGAAAAAACAGTATAATTTAAAAAAAAGATATATATGCCATAACTTTCTTATGCAAAGAGCTATTTAAATGTTTTTTTTTTTTCAAAACTGTGGATTTTAATGAGCTGCATTTTGTCTTAATTAATACGTGGTCTATTTTTAATAATAAAACCTGTAGCGGCTTTTAAACGTCGGGGCGAATGCCTCGGCCGTTGAATTGATATATTAGATGAAATACAGGATGACCTACTTAAAATTTCAAGGTTCATCTTATTTGCGGTCAAATCGAAAGTGACATTGAATTTTCAGTCTTAAAACAAAGTAATCTAGTATAAGCCCAAAAAAAATACTAAAGTTACAGAAGTTAGGTCCGATTCCACCGTTGTGTTAAACGGAGATTAAAATTACAGTGTTAATGTAAAAATGTCATTTTAAACTTCGTTTAACACAACGGTGGAATCGACTCTTAGTCACGTTAATAATGTGTTACATTACAAACCCCTAAACAACTCGAACATAATTTTCGTTTACTAAAAAAAATCCAAAATTTAGCAATATTTATTTATTATACAATTGAATGCGATTTCAAAGATAACTGGATCAAAAAATCCGAATCTCTAAATTTTGGAGCTAAATGCTCAAAAATAATCGATTTATCGATAATTCTGATATTTTTTAATGAAAATCGATTTATCCGCTGTTTTTAATAAATTATTTTCGTTTTTTTTTTTAAGATAATGTATTAATCGATTTTAAAGGAAATACAAAAAAAGTAGATTTATTCAAAAAAATCGATTTATCGTTTAATCGGTTTTTTAATTATTTGATTATTTTCGATTTTTCTAAGATATTATCTGAAAATAATCGATTGAATATAATCGGTTATTTTACATAATCGATATTTTTGTTATTTTTTTAAAATTATCGATTTATTGGATAATCAGCTTTTTAATAATCAATTATTTTCGATAATGGAATAATCAATTTCAAAGGAAATATGAAAAAAGGATTATTAGAAAATAATAGATAATTCGTTTTATTTTTTGGAAAATCGATTTATCATAGAATCGGCTTCTTAATTAATTGGTTATTTTCGATTAGGCGATTATTTTGGAATTATTGATTATTTTTGGTATTTCAAAGATAATCGAATTATCGATTTTAAAGGAAATACAATAAAAATAGATTATTGATAATAATCGATTGATCGAAAATAATCGATTATTTAAAATAATCGATCATTCTGTTTTTTTTTAAATCGATTTGTCAGTTAATCGACTTTTTAATTAATCGATTATTTTTGAAATACAATAAAATAGATTATTGGTAATAATCGATTTATCATAGAATTGGCTTCTTAATTAATTGATTATTTTCGATTAGGCGATTATTTTGGAATTATCGATTATTTTCGGTATTTCAAAGATAATCGAATTAACGATTTTAAAGGAAATACAATAAAAATAGATTATTGATAATAATTGATTGATCAAAAATAATCAATTATTTAAAATAATCGATCATTCTGTTTTGTTTTATTCGATTTATCAGTTAATCGACTATTTAATTAATCGATTATTTTTGATTAATCGATTATTTTCGATTTTTCAAAGATTATCGAATAATCTTTCCGTGGACGAAAAAAATGGTTTATTTAAAAATAATCGATTATTTAAAATAAACGATAATTCTATTTATATTATATTTTGTAAACACTGATTTATCGGTTAATTGGCTTTTTAATTAATCGATTATTTTTGATTTTTCAAAGATAATCAAGTAGTCGATTTTAAAGGAAATGACAAAAAATATATTGTTTGAAAATAATCGATTATTTTCAATGATCGATAATTTATTTCGATAATCACTCATCCCTAGCGACCAAATGACTTTTAATAGATTTAAATTTTAAAATGTTATCTGGTTTCAGACATATGCATTTCTAGAGTTTTATGTGACTCATCCTTTATAATAATTAATATTCCTAAAGAAAGAAGCCTTAACATACCTTTTTCTGAGGTTATAATACAAAACAGCATTTTCTCATTTTGACTAATTTTTATTATTATGTAATAGCCGTAGAAAAAATATAATGTTCAACTCATAAGGGTAGATTTGCAGTATTAGCCTGCGCACATGCTATTTTTATAATACTCGTAGACAATGAGTAACATTTTTTGCTCTATTAACAATATATTCTATTTCAACATTTTACTGTAATCTCTTGCAGAAAAGTCCGTAGTAAATAAACGCTAACGAAATATTCTATAAAAGGTCTTCTCTTTACATAAAATGTCGTGGCATCTGTTTGATATTAAAAAATCACGTTAATTTTATTTCATAATACAAAATTCGATTAAACACCTTTTAAATAAACCTAATAGTTCATTAAGATGCTAATAAACAAAGTCCGGTCCCTGTCACAGAGTTCGGGTCGCCGCGTGTCGCCGCCCAGTTCCCCCACTCCGTTAACCCTTCTTTAGAAATTGGCAACATTTGCGCAGGTTTAAAACCGGTGTATGTTATATCTCTGGTCTCTTTTATCTAAGGTAAAGAGAGACAAGGAGGGACACAATAGAACCGAAATGAATGATTGATGCCGGTTAAATTTAAATTTTATGCAGAGGTCGACAATTAATCTAGTATTTTTCTTAAATTTCGACTAATTATTACAAATTTTGTACCAAATAAAAGATAAAAAATAGACTTTACCTCGGGTAATAATAGATTTTTTAATTTTGTCTTAGTTTGTCCTGGATGCATTTTTAAATCTTAACAAAGAAAATTTCAGACTCGTTTAAGATTCTAAAAAAATTCTAATCTAATTTTTTATTATTACTCGAGGAAAGACCTGACCTTTTGCATATTGGAGGTTTTTAATTGACAATGATATCTTATACAGTTTTCGAGAAAACAGATTAATCAGGCACCTATGCAGGATAGGGCGATTAACCAAGCGCTAGCCGACTCTTAAAGTATCAAGTAAATTTGTCGTAAAATGCCAGGTCATCCGATTTCTCAGTCTGACCGGACAAGAATATGGGTCTTAGATCAAGAGGATTTGTTAGATCGCCAGATTGCGGGTCATCTAAATATTCCAGACTTCGGTAAGGCGCTTATAGGCCCTTTTCCAGGAAACGGCCAGTGTTGTGCGAAGGCCGGTGACTGATCCATCCAAAGTGACATCAGAGAGGGAAGACCAGTATATGGCAAATTTTACCCGAAGAAACCGAAGAAACCAAAGGGTAGTTCAGAAGTACCATAAGAAGGAGATTTCATCAATCAAATCTAAGGACAAGACGACTAGACCGGGAGGTAACGACAGAAATTTCCGGGTCATTTATATGAGTTATGCAAGTAATATGTAACTCTAATATAAACGCATTCCGACGCACGCTTACGATAGGGGGTTGCAGGAGGGTTGTAATTACAGTAAAAAAATTATAAAAAAAAATTATTTTCGCATGCATGAAACTTGTTGTACACGTTAATTTAAACAAATAAAGTTTAGAAAATATCGTCTTCCACCTGAATTTCACGACAAAGTACGTCTTCCACCCACCTAAATAAGCAAAAAAAAAAGAAAAAAAAATACTTGTGGCACTCGGGGACTGCCGCGGTAAAGCTATTGCATAGCATTTTTTATCAACTTATGCAATTATAATTATTTATTTATTTTATTTATGCAGTATTTTTTTTCTTTGATATTAATTCAAGTTTTTTCTTTGATATTAATTCAAGTTACACTTTTTGAGCGTGGTGATCGATTAGAAAACAATTTTTTTTCTTTTATTGAATAAATGAAAAGTTAATATTGTTTAAAATATTTTTATTATCTTACAACACATGTAGGTCATTCAGGAATTTTTATCATTGAAACTATAGGTTTATGGTAACTGAAATAAGAAACATAAGTTTGAGACTTGATATCCTCTAAACAGTATTGCCAGAATATATTTTTGTAATGTACCAGATTTTTTAAAAAAATGTACCAGATTTCATAAAAATGTACTAGATTCTATAACATTACCAGATTTTTCTAATTATGGAGTCTGGTTAATAAAGAGCAAAAAAAGGTTTAAAGAGAACACGAACACAACAATTTTAAACAATATTTTATCTCTCGACAAATTTCTGACACTATTTTATCTCTTGAGCAGTTTTTGAATATGATTTTAATACCTTTTGATACTCTTTTATCTCTCGAACAGTTTTTAAATCTTTTTTTTATCTCTTGAGCTATTTTAAAAAAATATTTTATCTCTCGATAAATATCCAACAGTATTCTATCTCTCGAGCAATTTTTAACAACTTTTTTTATTCCTCGAGCAATGTTTTTACAATAATTTTTTTACAATTTTTAACACTATTTAATCACTCGAGCAATTTTTAACAGTCTTTTTTAACTTTCAAGCTATTTTTGAACAATATTTCATCTCTCGTGTAATTTTTGAGTAAAATTTTAACAATTTCTAACACTATTTCATCTCTCGAGCAATTTTTAAAAAAAGATTTTATTACCTTTTGATAATATTTTAACTCTCGAACAGTTTTTAAAAAACCTTTTTTATATCTTATGCTATTTTAAAAAAATATTTTGTCTCTTGATAAATTTTCAACAGTTTCATCTCTCGTGCAATTTTTAACAACTTGTTTTTATCCCTCGAGCAATCTTTTTACAATTTTTAACACTATGTAATCACTCTAGCAATTTTTAACAGCCTTTTTTTACCTTTCAAGCTATTTTTGAACAATATTTGATGTCTCGTGCAAATTTTGAGCAAAATTTTAACAATTTCTAACACTATTTTATTTTTCGAGCAATTTTTGAAAAAGACTTAAGAGGAAAATTTACATTACAAACTAAAAGACCTGCGGGGCAACGGTAGTTTAGTAGGTATAAAAATTACAACTTAAGGGTGGAGACTAAATACTACAAATTTACCTCCGAGACCAAACAAAATCAGCATTCATTCATAATTTTAACAATTGCATGTAAATACGAGGGATGCATATTCTAAACTTTAACGCGCGAAGTTGAGACAAAGAAACCGAAAACTATTCCACAATAGCACAAAATAATATTATGTATTTTACAATATAAGTATGGTGTAGATTAAAACTTATTTTCGATGTCGACAAATTTGGTTAAAAAATCTTCTTTTAGAAATATACCTTTCATTTGACGAAAAACGAAGGCCTAAACGAAAAAAAAAAAAATATTCCTCATAAAAGTTTCGCCTGTGTATTGACAAGGTAATAGTGCTTTCCTTATATTTTTTGCTATCAAATTAACAAAAATATAGCAATAAACAATTACTGATGTCATGGTTTTACAGGAAAGGAAGTATTCTCTTGACTGTATGCGTCTCTCTCAGGGATGAAATGTATGCAATCTGTTTGACTCTCTTACATTATTTTATATAGGTATTATTGATTTATCCGCTATGAAGGCGAATAATTTTTTTTTACTTCATGATTTTTTTTGAGGAAAATAAAAAAATAAAATATAAACTATTTATGGAAGGTATACACAGTATATGTAAGTATTAGGGTGGCTCAAAAAAGCGAACATTTTTTTTAAGTCTCCTATTCGATTTTTCGATTTTTCGATTTTGTTTTGTTTAACGCCGCACCGCTTTACCGGTCGGAGTGGGGGGTGTTAGGTTTTTTTTTTCGTTAAGGTCGTTACGGAATTTCTTGATTCGGTCGCCGCACTCAAAGCCCGCGATAACAGCTATGCAATAGCTTAAAAAAATTATTTTCGCAAAGCTGAAACGAAGTGTGATGCTTATTTTTGTAATAAAGCTAAAAATAATAGTCTTCCATCGATATAATACAACAAAGGTCGTCTTCCAAGCTGATAAAGGTGCGCGTCATATGCGGCACGTGCTAATTACTTTTATTTTTAATTTTTAAAAATTTTATGAAGCAAAAATACTCTTAAATGGATATTTAAGACAACTCTGGAGTAAAGCCTACAAAAGCTACCTCAAATAACAATAAAAATAATGTTTTACTCCTATTTATAAACTAAAAATTATTAAGCATAAATAATTTAATTATACCATAAAAGAATCTATTATGTTTACAATATATAACTCCTCCTTGCCTAAGTTTTAAAAAAGTTATTTTTCAAAACACCTTCTGTGGGATTTTCTAATTCAGTTTATTCGTTTTCTTTCTTCTATATCTTCTTAAAAGTTGTCTTCTGTATTTAGTTAGTATTAAAATAATTATGCAAATAAAAATTACAAAAATTGTTCCAAAAGTGCTTGAATAATTAAAATTATTTTGAATTTCTTTAATTGGCTTTGTTTAAAAATTTGATTAATTTCATATAAATCATTAAAATCTAATTTAGTATAAGTATTAAAAGTTTGATAAGATTATGAAGTTTTGAAATTTTCTTTATGTCGATCTTCGGTAGAATGAAAAGCTTTTCTTGGCTCAGTTAAATGTTGTTGATATATCTTCTTTCATTGGCCTAAATTTCACAAGATTTTTTGGTATTTTGATTAATATATGTAGTTGACATTATGTCTATATACGTACTGGTTACTGTTACATTTTGAAAGAATTGGTTCAGGTTTTGACTGGATTATTAAGAATTCATCGACTGCGATTTGTTCGAATACTAAATTAACATTTAAAATATGTCAAAGTTTTCTTTCAAGAAGTTGGAAAGTACAATTATCTCTGGGGATGAAATTCTGTTGACAATAATAGATTTCTTCAAGGGATGGACATTCTTCTCATTCAAACTGTGTCTCTTGATGTTTTCGTGCTAAATAGGGGAATAAAGGTGTATACATTTTTTGGTTTTGAAAAATTGGGAATAAATGATAAAATTCAAAGGTATTGCAAAAGTTAACTTAGATTCTGAAATCGATACTTGCTTCCTAAGGACTGATAATACGTTATTAAATTTGTAAATTTCGGAATTTGATCAACATTATATATTTTATGTAAATATTTTATCAAGTTTTTTGCAAATTTTGCAAAGGTTATGGCATTTTTTAAATTATTTATAGAAGAAATTACCATTTGACTTCGTCATCAGAATCAAGATTTCCAAATACCCATTTGTTAATTTTTCCAATTGCATTTATTAGAGCTCTTTTATATCTTGCATGAGGAATTAAATTATTAATCTTTTTATGAAGAGTAGTTATTAGATATCCTGTTCTTGTTAACATATTTTGCGATAAGCTATGATAATATATAGGATTAGTTGCATTAACATGAACTATACTATGTTTTATCGATTCAAAATAATTAACTAAATTATTAACTTGTTTAATTAAATCTAAATAATGTAAAAATGTATGTTTGCTATATATAAGTTTAGCGTTTTCTAACTGAATAGGAAGAAGAAAATTTTCAATCGGAGTGATCTGTATATCAGAAGATATACTATGTATTTGGTATACATAAATGACTTGTAGAACTTGTACTTGGAACAGCGTCGTTATCAAAATGGATTTCATTTTAGTTGGTATCCTGTAACAATTTTTCTAAATTATTTTTTGCTTTTCTAACAAAACAATACTTTTATGATAAGTACCCTTATCCGTTTTTATTAAAATACCTTTATCTTTAATGCAATTTGCCTTTTTAAATTTTGATAATTTTTTATTTCTTGATTTTGTTTTGACAAAACATGAGTTTTGATTAGAATAGTTATCTGGTTCAGATCTCTTTCTATTTAATTTGTTTATTAAATTTTCTTTTACTTCTTCGTTACGTTGTTTAATTTTGTTATACTTCTGTTTACTAATTTGTTTATGATGTTGTATTATTAAGTGATCGTCTAAATCAAAGGGATTTAATTATTTCAAATGGCGTGAACTTTGTCACTGAATTTTCGAAGCGTCAAAAGTTAGTTTGTAGCAAATAATACATACCCAAGAAGCGAAACTGAATGAGTTTTCGTTTGTACCAAAGCAAGGGAACTTAATACACTTTGAAACGTATAAAAATTAATCAGTTTTTGTCGTTTGGTTCATAAGAATTAAACACATACTAAAGTAACAATGACAGACAGAAAATTCTTACTATGTTCATTATGTCAAATATATTATATTAATAACGAAATAAGTACTGTAGGTGACAGTCAATTTTAAGAATAATTATGGAACAGTGGTGCAAGGACCATTCACTCTCTATCAATCCCAAGAAGACAGAAATAATCCTTTTCAAAAGGAAAAGGATGAAAATGGGATTGAAACCTACAGAGCTCCTAAACACAAAACAAAACTTTGCAACAGAAGTAAAGTACCTAAGTAGCACTTTTGACAACAAGTTAATATGGAACTCACACTTAGAAAACAGAGTCAAAAGAGCATACATTACTTATGAACAATGCCACCGAACCGTGGGGCGCACCTGCGGTTTCTTCCCCAGAGTCGTCACATGGCCATCATACGACCTATGCTAACATACGGTGCAGTTGTTTGGGTATCGAAAATCCAAAAATTGACAGCTATCCGCAAAATAGAACAAATTGAAATAACAGCATGTCTCAACATAACAGGAGCCATGATAACCTTACCAACCAGAGCCATGGAAGTCGTTCTTAGTCTCACTCCTTGTGATATTTACATCAAGGAAGTTGCTCTGATGACAATGACACGCCTCTGCATGGTTGGAATAGAACCTGATGTACGATCTGGTGAGGCGAGATGTCGTTTTTGGCAAAAGGCGCCCAATACGCCCCAACTGCTTTAAGCGAACATGAGTTATATCCGAGTTATATCTTCCATAAGCCATATGAAGAGTTATAACAGAACAAATAGAAGAGCCGGAAGTGGCAGGTACGATTTATATCTACACCGGTGGTTCTAAAACAAAACAATGCTTAAGATGTGGAATATACTCCAATTCCTTAAACCTCAACATAAAATGGACTGTGCGCAATAGTGCCAATGTAGTTCACGGAGCTCACGGATGTTTTCATAGCAGCAAAATAAATCATCAGAAAGCACTACGAATTTACTCAGGGTTAGTACTAGAATGTTACGAAGCTTTGGCAAGAGTATCCATCCAACAATGTGTCACCTTAAGATGGAGCAAAGGTGACGCCACATCGAAAAGTAGCCGTATTGCTGATTCACTAGCCAAGAAGGCGGCCAACTAAATACTTTTTGGACCTGGCTCTTCTATTGGACCGATAAAATCGGTAGTGACAGACTTAATTAAAGAATATTCCCTTGTAAAATTGAAGGAAAGATGGGACAAAACAAGAAACTGCTGAGTTGCCAGGGAGCTTTTAAGTTATCCTAACAACACTACAATAAGCGAATACTTGACTATGATTAGACAGAATCTGCGTCTGATGACATGCATTTTGACTGATCATTGCCAAGTACGGAAGCATCTCCATATTATAGGTCAGTCAGAATCCGCACCCTGCAGGGGGTGTGAACAAAAAGATGAGACCATTGAACATATCCTCTTCGATTGCCAGTCGCTTTGTTTTCGGCGAGTATTGACTAACACCGGCCGATATAAGAGCAACACCTCTTGGCGACGTTGTCAACTACATTAAATCTGTAGGCTGGCTCACGAGCTAGGAGGTGCCTATCATTTTCTGAGGATACACAATGGGCCTAGTGAGGCCTAAGTGCCGTGAGGTAACCCACCCTCTACACGTTACATATCCAGAAGTACTGTAGATAGCTGTAAATTAATTTTGATTGCATCCTGATAGCAGCGACTTGGTTCCGCGAAGTGAGTTTGTCATTGTTTTGTATTATTGTTTATTTACTGTTTTAATTCGAATGGTTTGAAAAACAAAAAAAATAACATATTTAAATAAAAGAGTAAGAAATTATACGATGCATAATACGTAGGCGTAAATTATCATTATAGGTAATACTGATTTAGAAATTAAAAACAAAACATTGACAGCCAGATGTAAAAACGTTCAATAAAATTTACGAATAACGCAATGTATTTTAATTTTATGTAAGTCAAATTTCTAATTACTACTTAGTTAAATACAACTACTTAACTATACTGCAATTTTCACAAAACGCTAATAATAATATACCAAACGTTGCTCTACATAAATTGACAGCTATATTTGACGTTAAACCACCTCTAAAACACTAAGAAAACTTGTCAGTTTTTTGTCCACGAATCGCCCATTTAGTTTCGCTTCTTGGGTAGGTATTCTTTGGTTTGTAGAAACACATTTACGAAATGTATCGCTTGACAACCGCGCAACGAATGCAAATTGTGCGATTGTTTTATCAAAATAACAATTTAATCATCCTACTGAGCTAACTATTCGAAATGTCTGAAAAACTTTAAAGATACTGGAAGTGTTGCAGATAGGAGAAGGCGTGCGTATCATCATCATGCACGTTCCGTTGAAAAATATTGCAGCAGTTAGTGAAAGTGTAGCTGCCAACCCAAGAATGTCGATCGCAAGTTTCTTATGGCTGCCTTTGGCACATTTTGCACCGAGATTTGCATTTACACCCATATTAAATTCAGCTAACTCAAGAGTGAAGCCTAGAGACCATGAGCAACGACAAATTTACGCAATTTGGGTATTAGCTCAGCAGAAAATCGATATTGACTTTCTCAAAGAAAATCTTTTTTTCTGATGAAACGCCTTTCCATCTGTCAGGATACGTAAACAAATAAAATTGCCGCATTGCTACCTAACTCCATTAGATTTTTTCTGTGGGGTTACCTTAAAATTTGTGTTTATGCCAATCAACCCGAAACGTTAGAACATCTCAAAAACAATATCCGCCAAGGTAATGCCGACATACCGCCCGAAATGTTTAAAAAAAGTCATCGAGAATTAACTAAAAAGGATCGACTGTTGCAGAAGGTCTAGAGGCGGCCATTTATGTGATATTATTTTTCATACTTAATGAAATACTTAACATTTTATATTGCTAAAGTTAAAATATATATTTTTTGAAATTTACGAGTTTTATTTTAGTTTAAAGTTCGGAAATTCAAATTCATCCTATATTTAGATTATTAATAACAAAATTATGTTTCGATAAATTGATATCACACTCAAAATTTAGATACACTAAAAATAGTCGACTATTTTTCAAAGTCTCGTTATATTACTCTTGATTATCTTATTCAGTCGTTAAGAACAGTTTCTCAAATAGTTTTGACATCATAGGTAAAAGCGAGATGGCTCTACATCAGTGATTCTCAAACTTTTTTGGAGACGGAACCATTTTGAAAAGCGAAATATTTGACGGAGCCCTAAACAAAATTCTAAAAAAAAACCATGAAGGTCCATGTCGTCCTTCCTCTTAGTGACTTAAAAAAAACAACAGGCCCCGAGCCAGGTCCCTACCCCTTGTTTGCGGAGTCCCCACAAAAAAATCAAAATCATATCCTCCTTCCTCTTGGTGACTTCTAAAAAAAAGGTCCTCCGAGCAAAATCATATCGTCCTTCCTCTTCCTCTTTTTGTAGCGATAGTACCTCCTTTTTATTAGGACTATTATTTTCTTCGCGGAGCCCCTAAAAAGGCTTTGCGGAGCCATGGGGCTCTGCGGACCGCACTTTGAGTAACGCTGCTCTACATGATGTTATTTCATTACTGGGTTTTCCTGGTTTGGGTATCAATATTACCTGTTGAAGTATAAATGTTGCGTTTATTATATTAGTCAGTTTTACTAAACCTTTTCGTGGTAATTTCTTTAGAATCTCTCCTGTGATCAGATCGAACTCGCGAGCTTTTTCACATTAATATTATTTTATTTCTCTTTGTACTTCTTTAGGACCTTCTCTTGGTTATCCATTTTAATTTCTTCACCTTCTTGTGGTTTCCGATGGAAGATGCTTTCTAAATAAACTGCTCACGGAATTAGTCGGTACAGTTAATTTTATCGTCATTTGTAGGAGACTGTATCTCGGAAACGCCTAAGCCGATTTTTAACAATGAAGAAGATTATGACAGGTCATTATTTCTTGCATCAATGGCTTTATGTGATCTTCAGTAAAACGTAATTTTTCAGTGTTGTACATGGTGTAAAAGAATACAATGTAAAATATAAATTTTTAACTGCCTGCACCTGTTGCAATAGTAATTTCTTCGTAATCTCATTTAGAAGTTTTGGTCGATATCTCGGGACGTATTTGACATTTTTGTATTTTTTGTTTAGAAAAAAAGTTACAGGATATTTTGAAAAATTCCGAATTTTTTAAAATTACAATTTCCATTTAAATAAGTTTATTTTACTTCAATAGAACGGCACTAAACGGAAACTAAACGGATTTCCGTGTTCGAACAAGAAATTCCGTGTTTGAATACGGAATCCCGTGTTTTAATACGAAATTCCGTGTTCGAATACAAAATTTTAAAAATAAAAAAAAAAAAAAATTAAAAAATGTGGCCCTTCTACGCTGCCGTACCTAATTGACATAGAAAAGTAATTTTAATTTTCTATAACTAAAGTAAATCCGTAAAACCAATCTTAATTTAAAACTTCCAGAAATATGTAGATTGGCTGAAATTCCTACCAAATAACTAGTACATTTTCTTGAATTTTATATGTAACTCTTGTATTTTTTTAACATGAACCTTTTTATTAGTAAAATTAATATTAACAGATTTGGGTTCGTTTAGTTGATAGTTCCCAACCATTTTTTGGCCTACCACCCACATTTAAAAAAAAACTGTTCATCTAGTACTTTTGAGTATTTTCCAGGGGGCTACAGTTGTTCCTCAATGCCTTCCCCAAATTTTCCCTTGAATCAAAAATGACCCCTTAGTTGGGAACGACTGATTTGGTTTAATACGCGAACTTTTGGTCCAGTTATTTATTTAATTAACGGATGTTTGTAGTTTATTTGTGCCCCTTCATTATTTGTGTCTATCGCTAGGATGACAATATCATCTGCAAATGTAGCTATTGTGTCTTGTTCTAGTTGGGGTATGTCACAAGTGTACAACAGATACAAAGTTTATCTTTTATGTCCGCATACTATACTTAATGGCTGAACATACATCGTTGTTTTCTAATGCTTTATCAATCGAATTTAAGATTGTGTGGACCTGATCTATTGTTGAATGGTTTTCTCTTAAGCTGAACTCATAATCTAGAACTAGTTTTCTTTCTTTAATGATGAGTTTCAGTATTTTCATTAGTATTTTTTTAAAAATGGGAGCATATCAAATAGAAGAGGGAGATTTACCTAACTTAAAGCCACTCCAAATCCTACACTTCCTTGAGAATATAGAACTAGAAGGATCGTTATAGGCATTGAGACATTCCTTGCTGCATTAGTGACGGAAGGAAGCGCAATAGATCTTTTAGGTCGCAGTGTATTAACATCTCATTCCTACAATAACATAGGCAATGAAGATATTGGCCTATATGACGAAACTTCCTGGTTTGGGGATCATAATGACTTCAGCTACTTTCCACAACCTAGAGGCTAATTATGGCTTTCTTCGGAAGTTGATTTAAAAGTTCCCTTTTAATTAAATCTATTTGTTCATATATCTTTTGAAATTTCTTTTGGAGAGGTTGGTCTGATGATTGAGTAGTCTCTCTCTAGAAAAACCGTTTGGTAATTTTTCTCCTTGAGAGGTATTTTGTAAGTGCTCTGCGAATCTATTTACTTTTTGTATGTTATTTCTAGCCCAGCTGCCATCCGTATTCTTAATTGGAGCATTCTGCACAGTGGGCCTCTGTGACTTTCCATAGAGAATAATCAGTGGCTTAATCCTTTGTCAACTATCTTAGGCACTCACTCATTTTTGATTCATTTTAGCTCTCTTTTTAACTGCTGGGTGACGTTGTTAAGATTGGTTTTATCTAAAATGGAGCTTTGGTCTGAAGCCATTTTTTTCTTAGCTTTCTTTTTGCAGAGAGTATGTCCCTTATTTCTTTATAATAGGTATTTCCTGTTGTTCACTCAGCATTATCCTATGCTGCTTGCTTGTAAACAAGTAGTTCTTCATTTAGCTGTGCTGTTGTTCTTAATTGAACTGAAAGATTTATTTTCTTCTCAAGGTCCAGTCTGAAGCTTTGTCAGTCTGCTATCCTATTTATTAGTGTAAAAGTCCTTTCATTTTGGATAATGGTGTCCCTAAGAGTCAAAAGAATCGGCGAATGATCTGAATTTATATCTCATACCTCACTCAACAACTTGTATGTAGTTAACAAAATATTTCGTACAACAAATAAATCTATTAAGTCGGGTATTTTATTTCTGTGTGCCAATAAGTTGGTTTGCCAGTTGCGATTCACATTTTAGCTGTGTCATCGCTCCTTTTAGGTTTGTACCATTAGTTGTTGTTAGTCTGGAGCCTCAATAGGTGTGTTTTGCAACGATACATCTAGGTCTCTGACTAATGACGAAGTCTTAGTATTGTTCTTTTTTAATGGTATGTATCGGTGGACAATTTGTAGAAATGACCATAACATCATGTTTTAGATTTTATCATTAATGTAGTAGCCTGAAATTCTTCAGTCCTGTATCCCGCTTCTTGATAATGCTTAATTGCTTCTCTTATTATTACTGCGCTACCCGCTCTTGCTGCATTTTGGAGATGAATGGTAAGATAAACCTTATATCCCTTAAATTTAATGAAGGACACATTGGTAAAGTTATTATCTAAAACGAAGCATATGTTTTCTATGTCTAGGATTGCTTGCAATTCTTGTTGGTGCTGTCAATTAGGCTATTACTCATTATATTGTCTCTTGGGTATAGCTCCTATATTCTAACCTAGTAATTCGTTCATTTATTATGTTCAGCTTTTCCAATATTTGGTGGAGAGTATTGGCTATTGACACCTTAAGGCCATATTCAGTTTACCACAATAAATTTAAGTATATTAAAATTGAAGCTTTGTAGATAAATGTTAATTTTAATATTTTTTTTTTCAAAAATGTATAGGTACATATCGCAACCGCGGTATACCTGCAGTGTTTATTCACATGGTATTAAATTTTAATTCTACAAATTTTCAGCCTTACGTTAATTAGATTAATTCAAAATCTCTAACTATAGGCGGTTGAGAAATAACATTAGAAATTCAATATCAAATGTTTACTGAAAATTACAGCTATGTACGTAGAAAGCAATATAGTATATAATGATGAAATATCCATTATTCTCAAATGTGGTCGTATATTCAATAAAAATAAAACGGTAGCTAAAATTAATACCACAATATAATTTTTAACAGTAAAAAATCTATTTTTGTTAATACCAATTTTTATAACTTCTTTATACCACTGGATGTAGGAATTTTGAGTAATTTTGAATTATATAACATTTAATATTATGTTAGAATCACACTTTGTAGATCTTAAACCTTGTACCAAAACTTAATTTTGTATTACGGGCTTGATGCTGGCCACATAGGCAGAAATTAATTGCTCTGTTGTATCTGCATACTTAGACAATTAATTTATATTATGGTATCGATTTTGAGTAGTTTTATTCTTATAGTTTATAGTGACTCGATCTGTTTTTTTTTAACAACACAACTTGTATTTTATATCATATTTGGAGTCTGAAGTGTTCTATATTTTTTAGATATCGAACCGGGAAATTATGAGTTGGTTATGAGTTTTATTGGAACAATAAGCAAAACAGATATGTTTGGAATTTATAGAAGCAGTTACCAAGATCAAGATGGTATTACAAAATATCTTCTGGCTACGCAGTTTCTACCAACGTATGCTAGAAGAGCTTTTCCGTGTTTTGACGAACCTGCCTTTAAGGCCACTTTTTCACTTTTGTTTACTACTTTTGCATTACCAGTTTCCGTCAACATACGAACGAATACAAAGCAGACACAGTAAGTTTTTTACTTTAAGGCTACAGGCCAAATTTTCCGAAGGGGATATTGCCATTACAACTTTTAGCGTGGAGTATAAATATTTCTATACTTTATATTTTTTTTAATGATAGGCTGAATAATTATTGTAAGAATTTTTATAAAGGAGCCTTAGCCCCCTCCCTAGAGCAGTTCTTGTAAGGAACTTGAATTCCTTTTAAGAATAGGGGTAGGGGATTTAAAAAATATATATTTTTTTCTAAAATCACTATCCAAAGTAAGCTATGCATCTTGTTTTATTATCTAATTAATATTTATTTAAGAATATCTTTTAAATATCATAAACTAATGTGATCGTAGAAAAATCTTATGAGCAAAGCTTTCATTTTTCATTTTAAGGACCAAATTCGAGCCTTGTTAGGTAGTATGGACTTGCTTAATAATGAAGAGTATTGATATATTTACTCCTTAAAATAGAAGGTTTATTCTGGTTCTTCAAAAATACGTTAAGAACTACTACTTGCTGAGAAGAGATCCAGTCAGTAAACACTAGGTGGGCAGCGTATGTTGTTGGATCTATAGTTTATGGTATACTTTTCGTTAATCGTTTAATTTTTAAGTACAATGGAGGCGTTTGCAGTAACACGTGTTCATCCCGCAGGTATCCCGTAGACTTAGGTTCTAGCCTGCCTTCCCTGTTTTGAGACTCACATGCACTGCATATCATGGGTTAATTATTATGCCATCATTTGAATATCTTACTCCTTCCTATTCAGTTAACTTATACATTCTACCAATATATTCCAACGCATAGATAAGACCACAAGCTATATAAGTTTAGTCACCCATCCATATCGTGATCGGTTTCAAAAGGCTGGGCTGTGATCGGTGTTTGGAATAGCTTTTAGTGACAGCCATATTATGTTCAGATTTTAACACAATAAATCAACATCCTCTATATCAAATTAATTATTTATTTAAGTAAAATGTTTATTTTAATATGCAGCGTTCCAATTTCGCCTTGTGGTATTAATTACAAAATTTATCTTTGAAATATATTCACAGGGATCTAGTATATTAACGTTTACTAACTGGATAACTTCTCGGTAAATGAACTTCAGTTGACCAGTGAAATGTTTAAAAGTTGTACGCGATGAATACTTTGGTATTCAGCTGGATCTCGAACGGTTTGCATTGATGACTTTTAAAGAACCCGAACAAACTCAACAAAATAAACATCTTCGAAATTTAAATGTATTAATTTATTTTTGAATTTCAGAAATTCAGCGGGAACAACATACTTTGCTCCAACACCAGTAATGTCATCATATTTGGTAGCATTTATAATTTCAGAATTTGATTGCTCACCTGCAACAATAATAGATGGTGTCGAAAATAGTATCTGTTCGAGGAAAATGACTATTGAACAAAGAAATTGGGCGACAAACATAACTCCAAAAATTTTAAATGCGTTGAACCAATACACAGGTATTAATTATAATAGTACCATCGACAAATTAGATCAAGTAGCTATACCAGACTTTGCTGCTGGAGGTATGGAAAACTGGGGATTGGTAATATACAGGTTAGATAGTGTTGGGTATTTTTTATTTATCATTTCCAGACAGCACACATAGTCCAATGAAAGATCTAATTTTAAGTTTAGTAGTATTTTGACGTTAACGGACGTCCATCTAAGGGTCGGTCTTTTCATCTTCAGATAAAGTTCCAGGTAACTAACCAACGGATGTATTATCTGAGAATTACTATCTGACAGATAATCAAGTTTTCGTCTTTTTAAGAGAAATAATCTGTAGGCTAGTTATCTGATACTTTTTAACGTTCTGTGATCATATAACTACATTCCTATCCTCCGAGCAATTACTACTAGAGGGAGTCTTCCCCCCTTCCCCGCCCTAAATTTTGTTAGCAACATCTACTCCCCCCGAGGATGAAAATACCTCTTCTGTAATTGGCTTATTTAATCAGCGTTGCCAAGTTTGACAGCGGCAGAAGTGTTCTGTGAGCGCCAGTTCTGACACTTTCTGACACATGTCAATTTCTTATTTGTATTTTACGGAAAATATTATTATTTATAACGTTGTAAGGGTTGTATATGTATATTTAAGATTTATTATCTCTAATAATATGGTGAAAACATGCTTTATGTGTAAAAGGCCTGTTGAAAATGCTTCTTCAAGATAATATCATGAGTAAGTACAGACACAACCTAATTATCAGAGGCGGTGCATTAGGCAATCACCTTTAATTTGCAATTAAACTTTCTTTTATTCTTATTAAAATTAAGAGCAAGTAAACTCGAGCTAAGTTCGTCTTCATTCGTCTCATAATGATTATAGTAAAGGTTAATTACTTATTATTATTATTTTAATATCACATCTTTGTAAAGTTTATTGTTATTTTTTTTAGGTTTCCTTTTCTTGATATGAAAAAGAAATACATGGTTCCAAAATATAGGAATTCAACAAGTGTCCACCTGAATAACTTTTTATGCTAATGAACATTTTTATTACAGACCTCAGGGAAGGAAAATATTAAAGAAAAATGCAATTTCGACGAAGGAAGTATAATAATCAATCCTGTCACTACTTCTACATTATATTCATCTGCTACTAAAATACTAAAACAGCAAGTAAGTAGAGAAACTTAATTTCCTTTCAAAAAGAATGTTTAAGGAACAAGGCATAGCCATTTTTTTGTTGACACTTTTTTTTAACTAATCTAAAAGACTAATTTTGTGTATTGTTTAAATGTTCATTTTTTGTACTTAATTTGTTTTAGGTTTAAACAAAATGAACTTCTAAGATATGCATGGAATATCCCAAAAGAGCTAAGGAAAGTTTTAAAATTCTTAAGAAAACTAATCAGAGCCAAAAACATAAAATAGTCCAAAATATAAATAGGTATAAATATTTAGATATTATGAGTGATTTTTTATTCTATAAATAGAACATAATTTTCTTCTAAATCACTACCTAATGAACTATATTATATAGTACACAACTAAACAAGAATATCACATTATTCATGTTTTTTTTTTTAATTTCCTTAAAAAACGTCCCAAAAAAATATGAATATTTATTATTGGAGTTAACATCGTTATGCTAAAACAATACTAGAACAACTTAAATAATGTGGATTTTGACTATTTTGAGTTATGCAGATCATTATGATCTAAAAAAATGTTTGTCTGGTGCTATAGTCAGGTATAAAAACATTCATTTGTTTAAACACAGTTGCAATATACATTTTATTTAGTTTTCAAGTTAAAACCTATTAGGACACCCTAAAATTACTTATTTCGTTTGATGTGAGATTAATTATTCCACATTTTTGTTGGTGAAATAGGATATATTAAGAGATGTCTTACTGTTTTCTCTGATTATCTAAAAAGTCAGAACAATATACAAAGACTGTTAAAACAAAAAAGAGATATACCTTTACTTAAACTCACAATTAGTCAGTTCAATTGTACGATAATTTAAAGCAGAAATCCAGAAAACTTTAAAAATGTGGTTAAATGTGTTTTTACTATAACAAGGACATAATTATTAAAAAAACTTGGCACATTAACATTGATGATAGTTTTTTATAATATATATTATACAAATCACAACGAACTACACAAAATGACATTATTAATAATTTAGCAATAAAAAGTTAAGTACAATGATGACATTAAAAGTTGAGTTTTTTGAAATACTTTTTTTAAATTGTCTCAGTAACTACCTAGTATTTTTCTAGCACAATGATATTATATGAATGTGCATTGTGTGATATCTTATATTTTAGGAATAAAATTATATATTTTTTTGCAGGTTTCTGTTAACAACGATTCCAAGAACTTTTGAAAATATTATTAAAACGGCCTTTGCAAATATAATTCTCAATTAAGAGCTTTTGATCTAACATAAAATTTTTATTCTCCATAAGGTTATAGCTTCCTAAGAAGAAAGTTTAACAAGACTTACCAGACTCAAAATATCAAAATTTTACCAACCAATTGATGGTTCTACTGGTTTCCACAGGAAAATTCTCCTCGAAACTACTAAAATAAAAGGCAAAAAAGTCTTTTGCAAAACAAAAACTAGAAATTTGTTTAAGAATCTATTGTTTGAAGTTTTACCATTAATAATTTTTGATAACGATTTAAGATTATGAAGTTCTATTATGAATTTTACTCTTTGATAACCTATGTTTAAATTTTTATTAGGAGCAAAATAAATTATAATTTTCATTTCAACTACAAAAACCCTCATAATATTAAAAAGGGGAAGAACGTTAGATTAGTTATGTTCAGGAATAAACTCTTTAAACATTTATCTACTTAAAATGTATTACTTTTAGAAGGTGTTATCAACTTTCTATTTGTACTTGTACTAATTTATTTCATTTTTATATCTGTTGTATTTTCAAATTGATTTTGATATTAATTTATATATTTTTTATACTCACATATATGTTTTTTTCATTGAAACAAACGTTTATTAGCTTATTAAATATAATGAATTCATGTTGTTTTATTATATGCTTGTATGAATGATTACTTTTATTTCCTTTTAAAAATGAATTTCGAAGATAAAGCCGAAACGGTGAGTGAGAATAAAAAATTAGACGAAAGTGATTATATTTACTGGATCTTTCATCTACACGCTCCTTTTTCTAGCCATCTACACCTGAGCCAGCAAGATTCGTCTTCCCTCCATCCTTACATTCTCCAGATTTACAGAGAAAACGCCGTTCTCTTTAACATATCCAGACCTTCTTTGGCGGGGACTATACCACTACATTATCAGCTTTATTTGTTATCCCGAGCAATTTAAATGCATTCGTAATTGCTCATTCTCACCTCTTCTCTTGTAGATTCCGTAATCAGTTTTCTTATTTTTAGTTACGTTTGCACTGCTCTTTTATTTTCAGAGCTTTAATTCTAAAATGCTGTAACGCTACAATATGGATCTATTTTTGTGGTTTATACTATTTAATGTTATTCGTAAGCGACCAACCTATTATAATAATTAAATATTATTGTATTACAGGCCTGAAGATGTTCCTGTAAGGCCGAAACTAGTCGCTCCTGTATTAATAATAAAATTGATTTTAAGGTTTTATTCTTCAATTGAAAAAATTAGACGGTATTCATTTTAAAAATAGTAAAAGCAAATTTTTTAGTTTTTTTTTTACAATTAAAACGTTTGGACAATGTGTGTTTTTATAGATAAATGATACGCCACTGAACAAGAAGGATGTTTACCTTCCCCCTTGTGCCCGCTTCCTCACTTCCTCTACAGATGTTTCTAACACAACAATCGCCTACAAACTCGTTTTCACGCTCCCTCTATTAGTAATTGCTCGGAGTTCCTATCAATGTATTTATGCATTCGATATGTCACTCTCACTTGTTGTCTTTATTGTGTTCTGTCACTTATTTGAAAAGAGTTTTTGTATTTTTCTGAAAATAATTGTTATTTAAAGCAAGGGACAAACAAAAGATATCAGTCAACTTTCAATAAGCAATGATTAAATTGAATTTTTCAAAGATGTAGTTTTTTTATTGTGTATGTGTGTATTATTGGTGCGACTCGCATTAATTTACACTATTTGCCATTAACTATTTTATATAATGTAAAGACTGTTTTTTTTTTATTATATCGCTTATTTTTTCGAGAGTTAAATATACAATTATACGTAACAAACAACCACTATTTACAAAAAAAACCTTCAAAAACGTCCATAAAAGCAAAAAAAATAATATGTTGACTCGTATCACATTTATTATGGAATATACCTACTTATCCGTCAGTCACTACTTTATCAGGAAGTTCAGAGGTAAAATAAGTTATATTTCAGATTAGACTAATTTATCTGCCGGTAACCTTTATCCAAAAGTGAAAAAATTACTTTTTAAGTTATCTAGGAGATAACAATTACCTGACACTTTACCTGAAGGTGAAAAGACCGACTCTTAGGTTATTATTTATTTACCCACCAGATAATACCCACCTAAATACATTTTCTTTTTTTTAATTGTTCATTAAAAATTGACAAATTGAATCTATTGCATTTCATTCCACCAGCGGAAGTTTGAAATCTTATTCTATTATAACCATATCTGGTATTTCAAGTGGCTGGTCAAAATCGTCTAGCGGTTAAAAGTGTAGAACGATAATGGACGCGTATCGTGAGTTCGATCGCCGTTCAGGTTAAACGATTTTTAATTTAAAAAAGAGAAGCTATATAGTAGGTTGCTAAAATAATAAATTAATAATGATATGAAATAGTGTGTAGTTAGTTGCAGTTGTTTAAAAAAAGTGAGGATGTGGTCTCAATGGTATATAATCCAAGAAAAGATGTTTTTTTGAATGTTAAGTTAGAAGTCTCACTGGACAACTACTTGATCCATTATGGTTGGGTACAATCCATTTATTATTAGCACACGGTTTTGATCCTCCCTGTGTGGTTCTGGTATCATCACTTCCAGTTTCCATTTGAAAATATTAAGTCAAGCATGACGCTCCCTCATTTCCTCTCCACGCTAGTTCTACAAAAGTAATTAAAAAAATATATATATATTTGTAATCCTTCTGGTATATTTTCATCCCATGCTTCTATCATTGGTATGTACTCGGTATCTTTAGATGCTGATGCACTAACCTTTCTCTTGTCCTGTAACATTTGAAGTTCCCTTCTTTTTGAATTTCTTTTGTTTCGTGCGGCTAAAAATATGGGACTTGAAAATGGATCAATTATTCCAGTAAACTATTGCAAATATTTTTCTTGTACTTGTTTTGCTGTTACGTTCCACATCGTTTTAACAACATTTTCTTTATAACTTTCTCCATTACCTTTTCGCATATTAGAAGCCCATCTTTCAAAATAGATGCTATCATTTCAGTGGAAATTTTTTCATTTAGTACATAGTTTCTTTCACTACAAAACGTAAGAAATTTTTTCCATACGTACTTTTTTGTTTTTACTGTATTATGAGGCTCAGTATTTTGTATACTTTCGTCTATGGCATTTAATGATAAATCTTCGAATCGACTTATTTTTGAACAATTATTGATAAACGTCAAAAGACGGTCCTGTTAGTTTGTTTATTGTTGTATATTGATTTCGATGTGGTTATTACGGAATTAAAATTATTGTAAAATTTTCGATTGGTGAAGCTACTCTACGTATAATCAGATATTATCGAAATTGTACAAGGTAACTTAACTAAATTGATCGTTCCTTTTGGTTAAAAATTACATGAAAAAATAATCAGTTATATCTGTTATTAGTTTTGCGTTATACAGTACTTATAATTTTGTATTAGGCATAGCCGTGCTTTCACAGCCAATGTGTGACAACTACGATATCCTCCCCGGAAAAGTTACACCCCTTCGAAAATTAAAAAAAAAAAGGTTTTTCTTTTTTATTTTCCCTGTATATTAAGCTAAAGACACGAAACTTAGTAAACATTATCTGTCAATAAAAGTACACTTTTTGAAATTTTTTCAACCCTGCTTAGAAGGGGTTGAAATAATCAACCCCTAAGATATTTTTTCTTACAACTTTTTTTTAGATGAAAATTTTTTCTTTAAAAAAGTATGACTGAAAAGCCCAATTCATTGACCAACTTTTTTATCTCTACAAGTTTTTTTCGAAAACTTAAGCATTTATGAGAAAAAAATAAATAAGCTCATGTAAAATAGCATTTTATTAAACAACAGCCAACTAAATTATGATTCGTAAGACTTCTACAACTAAAAACAAAAGTGAACAAACAATGAACAAAAACCTGTCGAATATCGACAATACAATTATAATAAATGTTGAAAATGACCGCCTTCAGCTTCAATACAAGCATCTACCCTTTTCCTCATAGAATTGCGTATACGATGAAATATTCCTGGAGAATTTCTTATAGTTTCACACCCTGCTACAATGCGGTTTCGCAGATCATCGATATTTTCAACTGGGTTTGTGTATATCAAAGATTTCAGATATCCCCATATGCAAAAATCCAAAGGATTAAGGTCAGGGGAGCGGGCTGGCCAGTTTACAGGTCCTCCTCGACCTATCCATTGATTGGCATACACCTCATCCAGGTGAGTTCTTGCACGTATACTAAAATGAGCTAGTGCACCATCGTGCATAAACCATAAATGTTGCCTAATTTGAATGGGAACCTCTTCAAGAAGAACAGGCAATTCTTCAAGGAGATGACAATATGCTTCACCATTTAATCGTAGCGGAAGAAAATTGGGACCAATTAAATGATTATCAATAATTCCGAGCCACACGTTTAATGAAAATTGATACTGATGATTTCCTTCAAAAAAAACCATGAGGATTTTCGTCAGCCCAAAGGTGATTGTTGTGAAAATTTCTAATACAGTCTCTTGAGAAACTCGCCTCGTCAGTAAATAAAATATTACCTAAGAACTGTGGTGATTGGCCAATCATATTAATAAGCCACTGACAAAAAATCACACGGGGTAAAAAATCTCGAATCATTAACGCCTGCACCCGTTGAAGATGATAGGGATACAACATTTGTTCTTTTAAAATTCTAAAAACAACGGAATGGCTTACATGTAGGACACGAGCTATTCTCCTAGTACTAGTTTCTGGGAATTCTTCAATTGAATTAAGTACGGCTTCTTCTACAGCTGCAGTTCTAACTTCTCTAGTACGACCAGAATCATAACTTCTTTTTTCAAAATTACCACGTTCCCGCAAGCGTCGGTAAATAGTTGTGAACGTAGTATGATGGGGTAGTCTACGCAGTGGGTACTGTTCAGCATAAAGTCTTTGCGCTTCCAATGAATTACCGTTAGCACGACCGTATGTAAACTGCATATCTGCCATTTCCAAATTCGAATATGCATTCATATTTTCAATCAACTAATATTTCCTACAATACACAATCATAAAACTTGTGAAACAATAAGATGGGTAACAGAAAATGACACTACACAATCCTGGTATCAGTATTAATGTTTTTATGCAAAGCACAGGCCACTGGACTTGACGCAAAATATACTCGCGTTAGCTCATCTTTTTGAAAATGCATTGCATTAGATTTTTTTTCTCGTAAGTTTTAGAAAAAACTTGTAGAGTTAAAAAAGTTAGTCAATGAATTGGGCTTTTCAGTCATACTTTTTTAAAGAAAAAATTTTCATCTAAAAAAAAGTTGTAAGAAAAAATATCTTAGGGGTTGATTATTTCAACCAAGACCTTGATAATAGTCAGCTATTTTTGTTGAATCTAAATCTCGAGAATATTTTAATATCGATTTGATGAGACACAATTGTTGGCATTAATAATCTGATTAATCAATTGATTAATTGATTAATAATGCCAAAATTATGTAGAATCAAATTGTAAAATGTTCGAGAAATTTAGTAACAACAAAAATAGCAGAATACTAATCAAGGTCGTGTTATATTTCGAACAACTATTTTATTAGACCAAATATCGACTATTTCTCTAGAGAAATAGTCGCTGATATTTGGTCTAGGGAGATAGTCATAAATGAATGTGTTTTCATTATTTTTCCATTTTTCAAATTTAAATCATAAATGACAAATGACTTGGCTAAATGCTGTCTTTTTATTCAGCACAAACGTTTCATCGGTAATCTATGACGTCATGTGACAGGCATCAATGATGAGTTTCAGCTTAAAAAAAATGCCTTTTTTTTAGAGAAACCAGTCTGTTGTATGACTCTTTTGAATCTACTAACCTTGATAAACAGAATATAGCCATGACACTATCCCACGAAATTGCCCATCAATGGTTCGGAAATTTAGTAACAATGCAATGGTGGTCAGAAATATTTTTGAACGAAGGTTTTGCCGATTATTTTGAAAATATGGCGACACATTTGGTAAGCATTTAAGCATGGATATTTAATTTGTTGGCAATTGGAAAAGGAAACGCGTTCAAGTATTATACAGGGTGAGTCATGAGGAACCTTACAGACTTCTACCATATGTAGAGTCCCTTAAGGGGTATATCATATGAGCATTAAAAAGTGGCAACTCCCCTTCGTTATTAATAGACGGGGTGTTTTGTGAATTTTGACAAAACTTTATATGGCCGTAAAATCTACAAGGATTACTAGATTTCTTTAATTTTTTGGTGGAGCATTACACTGGTGTCTAGCATTTAATTCATATCATCAAAAGTTAAAAATTCCAGGATTGGCTTAGGAAAAATTAAGCTCGACGATTCATATCAAAATGTTCACCCTGTATAAGATTTTTTTAAATTATAATAGGATATTTTTAAAGTACATAGATAGATAATCAAAACTGTGTATGTGACATTTTTGTCACCTTTTTTTTATTAAGGTTCGATTTTGGGTAAAACTGAAAAATCACCTTAAGGGGTCACATAAATTATGTTATAACATAAAGAAAACATTGTTAATTGTATGCATTTGAACTAAACGAGCCAAACATAAGCCTTTAGTGAGCTTACTAGATCGTTAAATTCATTTTCGACAATTTCCAGATCCAGATTAGTTCATTTTTAAATTTTAAATAGAAATCGGCCTATTTTTGTAGACTATAGAAACTACTCAACTAAATTAAACATGTCAATAATCAATAAATAAATTGTAGCGAATAACAATAACGAACAATAAATTCACACTTATTAATTAATAATTATAAATGCTATTTATTAACCTCTAATAAAAACTGCACATTTTATTCTTGCAACTAAGATATTATGTGGTTTTATTTTTATTATAAATACATAGTAGGTACCTATGTATCAAGGTAGGTTGTGATAGTTTGACGTTTGTTTGTTCTTATTTATTTGTCATTTGCAACCATTATTTATACGTGTAAAATAATATTTCGCTTTGTTTTATCTATTTTACAATAGTGTTAGAATTTTTGTTGTTGGTGTTGTTATTCAAAATGCCCCATAAGTTTTCAAATGCAGAATATGCAGATATCATTTTTATGTACGGATTCTGTAATGGGAATGGCAGAGCTGCAGCAAGAGAATATCATAGAAGATTTCCTGGTCGTCGAGTTCCCTGTCATTCAACATTTGCATCAGTTTTTAATTCGAACCCCACAATAAGCACCAGGAAAGTAAGTCGACAACTTTATGTTACCGAATCAAAAGTGACTAGAGTCTTACGAAAAAATAATTTACACCCATATCATATTCAATTAGTTCAGCGGCTACACCCTGGAGATGAAATCCATAGGTTGGAATTTTGTAGGTGGATTGCAAATCATAGACCAGTACTGTATAGAACATTGTTTACAGATGAAGCACGGTTTACAAGGGATGGGATAAATAATTCCCGTAATTTACATGTGTGGGCAGTAGACAATCCCATGCTGTTCGAGAGTTTCGGTCTCAGTTAAGGTTTTCCGTGAACGTGTGGATTGGTGTGATAAATAACCAATTTATAGGACCTCACTTTTTTTATGGTCCTTTAAGAGGACAAGTTTACTTAGACTTTTTGCAAAATACTTTACCTAATTTACTTGCCAACGTAGGTATCCGAGGGATGTATTTCCAACATGATGGAGCATCGCCTCATTTTTTAGTTGCGGTAAGAAACCATCTAAATAATGTTTTTGGCAACAGATGGATAGGACGTGCAGGTCCTATTTCATGGCCTCCAAGATCCCCAGATTTTAACCCCGTAGATTACTATATTTGGGGACGATTGAAAGAATTAGTTCATTCACAAAATATTAATGACCGACAACAATTAATTGATAGAATTAGCCTTTGCTCTAATGTTATTAGAAACGATCACGACAATAAGGCACTTAACGATTCGGCAACAAAAATGCGTAGAAGCTGGAGGGTTTCATTTCGAACAACTACTGTAATTGTTAATTTATTACCATGATTTTATTTTCTAGTATACATGTTATCATTATTCTATGTATGTAGTAATAGTTTTTTTTAAATTTCTTAGTTGCTCGTTATTCGAATTCGTTAAAATTTATTTATTGTTTGTTGATGAAATTTAAACGAAATAAAATATTTCTAATAAATACATATGAACTTATGTTTAATTTATTTGAGTCTCCAAAAATGTTTAAAAATTAATTAAAAATTTATAACTAGGCCTGGAAATTGAATAAAATGATATTAACGGTGTAGGCACTAAAGGCTTATGTTAGACTCGTTTTAGTTCAAATGTATACCATTAACAATTTTTTCTTTAAATTATAACATTATAATGTGACCTCTTAAGTTGATTTTTCAGTTTTGCTCAAAATCAAAACTTAATAAAAAAATTAAAGAAAATGTGACAAAAATGTCACATACACAGTTTTGATTGTCTATCTATGTACTTTAAAAATATCTTATTATAATTTAAAAAAATCTTATACAGGGCGAACTTTTTGATATGAATCGTCGAGATTAATTTTTCCTAAGCCAATCCTGGAATTTTTAACTTTTGAGGATATGAATTAAATGATAGACACCAGTGTAAAGTTCCACCAAAAAATTAAAGAAATCTAGTAATCCTTGTAGATTTTACGGCCATATAAAGTTTAGTCAAAATTCCCAAAACACCCCGTGTATTAATAACGAAGGGGAGTTGCCACTTTTTAATGCTCATATGATATACCCCTTAAGGGACTCTACATATGGTAGAAGTCTGTAAGGTTCCTCATGACTCACCCTGTATAAATTTTATATCATGTACTATAAATTATAGAGTGTCAATGTAAAAATTTCAAAAATTGCTGGAAATAGGTAGATTTTTATTACAAGGGAGACACCTTTCTACACTTTTCTTAAAAGTCATACGTCATTCCTTTGTTTCAAGCAATTTTTGATATTCTTTTTTATCAGGAGATATTGCCAATGGGAAGTTATTAAATTGTATACTTAAATATTCATTTTAGGTATTACCTAACTGGCAAATAGACCGTCAATATGTGATTAAAACAGTTCAAAAAGCCTTAAGAACAGATGATGGAAATGCTTTGGCACTTCAGCATGATGTTTCTTCACCAACAGAAATTTTACTGATGTTCAATTCTTTAACTTATTCAAAAGGTATTGATTTAATTTGTAATAGATGAAGAATTTCACTTGAAAATGAAATAGAATAGAACAATATAATAACTTTTTAACCAGCTGTGCTATTTTAAATGTTTTTTTAGCATGACTTATTTTTATTTGTCATTACAATTATTTTTAATATAGCTAGGTAAATATCTATTTCACGTAAAATGTAAGTTAAGTTTAATTTGATACAAACTTGATGGACCGACTTAAATTATGTGGACTAATTTTAAATTGTTTTAAATCGAATATAAAGATACATTTTAGTAATAACAAGTTTCGTAGGTGGAAGTGTCATTCGCATGGTAGAACATATTTTGGGTGGAGATAGATTTAAAGAAGGATTAACAACATATCTGACGACTTAGTAAGTTTATATTTCTATTAAATATTTTAATGGTTTTAAAACTTTATAATTATTTTTTTTAGTAAAAATGGGAATACGCTACCTGAAAATTTATGGGCAAGTCTGCAATTACATGTAAACGATATGTATTCCATCTTACCAGACAATTTAAATCAGATCATGGAGAACTGGATAAAGCAACCAGGTTTTCCATTATTGACAGTTACTGTTGACAATGGAGAAGTCACTATCAGTCAGGTACGTAGTTCAGCATTTTTAAGTTGGGCAGTAGGCTATTACGAGTTTTACTTCCCTCTCATGGGTGGCAAGTAAAATTTAAGATGGTCGCAATAATATATTACATACCGAGTGAGGAAATACTCTATTACAGCCTAGCGTCAAACTACAGACGCGAGGCTAGAATAAGATCCCCGAGTTATGTATTCGCTAAGTGCGTAATCATGATAAGGGAAGCCACAGTGATACTAGCGCAAGCTGCGAACAAGGCCAACACTTTAGGGCGATATTTTGTAATTTTGGCATATCAAATACACGTATACACATATAAATTTTACACTTTTTTTTTAAATAGGTAAGAACAATACAATAAATGTGTCCCAGTAGGTAGAAAAAAAGCGCTTTGGTCATGTGACTTCACAGAAGATTATTATTGATGAGTGGAAGAGATACATTTACGTAAGAGGTACTCTGGTTACAAAAGCTAAGCTACCAGCGGGTGATCAGGTATGGCAAAGACAGGGACATATTTACATCTGTAAGTGGAAGGATAAGCGTGAAGTCATCGGTATAACAACTACACACCATCTCTCTCTAAAGGCCACAGAAAATAGAAGGAGTGAAAATTAAATGAAATAATCGATTACAACGCATTCATGTCTGGCATTGATCGATGTTACTAAATGATTTCGTACTATTCATCACTCAAAAAAAATATTTTTTGTTACAAGACAATGGTTTTTCACTTGTTAGATATAACTGTCTAAAATTCCTTCTTTTTGTTTAAAAAAATGAATCATGAATTTGTTAGATGTTCATCCAAAGATCAAAGATGGAATATATTTAATAAAAATTTCCCCTTTGAATAAACCTAGTACAAATGCGGTAAATTCTGGGGAACACTTATCAGAACCTATCCCAGTACCAGATAATTATGGAAGAAATCGCTATTTTTTACGTTGCAACAACAAAAGAAAGTAAATAGTTACAGATGTAAAGGTTATCCTAAAAAACATGCGCTTTGTATTTTGACGCTTGGCATAGTACATTGTAAGTTTATAATCTATAACATGCAGTTTTGCTTAGGACGGATATTACCGTTGTGTCTCATCACAAAGAAATTTATGTGTCAGGGGAGAGCCACTATTCTAGGCGTCTACTAAATAATGTCCAAACCAAAAAGTTATAATTTCTTTCACAAAGTAAACCCTAATTTCACAATAAAACGATGTGACTAATTTTGGACGTACCTCTACCCATTCTCTCTCTACCAATGTGTTAAAATACAAAAATTTCATATAGTTTACATGTAGTGCGCAAAATATATATTTCGCACACTATTTCGCGCACGATGTCGTGGTAACGCAGGAAAGTGAGAAAAAGGGTCACTTCGCATATTGTTATCAATGCCCGAAACATGGGCGTCGCACAATTCTATAGGGAGGGGCAAAATTTAAAAAAAAATTTAGAATGTTTATTTGTTGGAAAACAAAGAAAGTGAAAAAATAAAAGAGCAAGTCTCTAATTAATAAAATAACGCAACAAAAAAGACAAAACTAAAATAAAAAAAAAACAAGAAACTTAAAACACATTTTTAAAAAACAAATTGTGATATAAAAGAAACATATGAACAAGAAGACACAGTCATACATCATAATAAAAAAAATAAAAATTTATACAAAAACAAAAACTTAAAAAACTCACTCAAACACGTCGACGAACACAAAAAAAAAACACTAGGAAAACGCAATTTTTTTTATTTATTCTTTCTCTATCAAAAACATTGATAACAGAAAACATAATTTCTTTATTTGGTTTCTCCGATTATTTTTCGATGAATGCTCATCATGCATAGCCCAGTCAACCTATTTTCATGTATTATTCGCTCCGTACGTGACAGCAGCGCCAACTATTTTATGAACTAACGGACGATATTTGCGTATACTTACAATACAATTTTTAAAAGAATTCGTAATTAAAAATATACATGTTGATTTTAATAAAAGTATATGGATTTGTAAAACAAGAAAAAAACGAATTTTTTAATATTAATATATATTTTTATTACTTTAGCTAAAAAACAGTGGTATAGTCAATAAAAATCAATAATAAAACATAGGCAGGTATTTACGACAAAATATATGAGATGTTGCCTAAGCCTAATAAGTTGTCATTGAAAAGTAGGTTTAATAATGTAAAAATAAAAACATTACCATTATATAATAACTTAGAATCAAAACGTATTAACAAAAATATTTGTTATATTTGCGATTGCAATTTATATTTTCTTCATTTTGAGGTGAAAAGAACCCATGGAAATTAATAATTAAAACTGGTTTCCTATCAATGAGTCACAAGATTGCATTTCAGCCATATATAATATTCAAAAGCAGAAATCTAAGCCTTGCTAAACATTTAAGATTTAAGGGACATTGAAGAACATCATAAAATAATAATTCATTGTTTATTTAAAACCTTTCAATTTCCTGATGTCTATTATTTCCAGTATTACTGTTATTATTACAAAAATTAGGGTTATTTTTTATTTCTTATTTCTTATTATACAGCTATCCATTTATTTCTTTGATTTAATTTCCATTTTCCTACTGAAAATTAATATAGTATTTTTACAATTTATAACATAGCAACTCTGGTTGTTGCTCATTTTATTGTTTTAACCTTTTTTTTTTTTTTTTTTTTTTTTTTTTGCCAAAATATCGCCCTAGAGTACTCGAATTATCCGGAGCTTGCACTAATATCGCTTTTGCTTCCCCTACCATAACTTCGCACTAAGCGAATAGACCGCAACCATGGTTTAACATGCCTTAGGATTCTTTCGATTGACTCTGTGGTTGGTGGAAAAGCCATAAATATTTTTATAGCTTTTTGTATGTCTCGATAAAATTCACAATGTTTGGACGCTATATCAATAATGGAGAGCTCATTGTGTGCAAAAAGCTCTTTTGTACTCCAGTTAGCTAGCCAAATGTTTTCATTATTTTTATTTTGCGATCGGTAGTGAAAAGAGTATTAATTTTTATGTTTTTGAGATGTACCAGGCTTAAGAAAAAATTTAAACTAGAGTCTTCGGAAAAGCGTGATGTGTGCGACGTAATAAGGGAATCAAGACTATGCAATAAATATATTCAACCTATAATATTCTTCAACTATATTAGCCTGAATATTATTTCTATGAGATTGTTGTTCATAATGCATATCTTAGGCGTTGTTAAGTCGTAAAAGCCAGGGGGCCAGCTGCCCCCCTTGCCCCCCCAAACTACGCGCATGGCCCGAACCTTGTTTTATTGACGTTTGTAGAAAAAAATTATGTAATATTTATTAGAAGAAATCTATATACCCAAAATGTACAGCATCAATATTGTGTAATGTTTTAATGACTGCTTAAAGTTAATAAAGGACATTCCAGTATTCTATTATAAAAGTTATACCAACAGTTAATAATAATTAGAACCAAATAGGCATTTTCGATAAAAACGTCCTAAAATTTGTATTCTCATCCATAAAATTATTTAAATAAGCCGGTAAGTCGATATATAATATAATGTATGTGGTCGATATCCTACTCTTTGACAACTGATCGTTGGCAAAATAAAAACTAGAAGGAAGATATATAATCAGTGTTGTCAACCTTGAAGTAAGATTTTTCCTTCCACATACCTTTAAAATTTTCTCTTCTATCAAATCCCGGACCTCTGTTTGTGACATTTCTAAACAAGTCCTCAGCATCATTTTATAAACCAGGTACTGTCGAGCTTCTAAAAAAAGTCTTCAGTTTTATGCCAGAAATACAAGTTTGTATCATAAAACTTTTAACAATACTTTAAAAATACGTCAAACAATTAACAAATTTTATTTTATTTTTCAAATCATACATTTTTCACATTGTAGACTGGAGTAAAAAATTCCTGTTTTTAGTTAACTTTTTCAATTTTTTTTTCTTTTTCTCTTTTATACTCTTTACAGTTTAACAGACCCCGTCCATCTTAACCGCTCATTTTTATAAAGCTTGATTTTTCCTGAAGATTTTAATTTGAACTAAGGGTGGGAAAAATATTCGATTAATCGATTAATAATCGATTGATCGTTTTTTTTAAACGATAATCAATTAATCTATTATTTTCAATTAATCGATTTTAGGCGATAATATATTAATCGATTATTTTCGGTTGATCGATTATTTTCGAATAATCGAATATTTTCGATTAAATGATTATTTTCGATTAATCGATTATTTTCGATTCATCGATTATTTTCGATTAATCGATTATTTTCGATTACTTTATTATTTTTAATTAATCGATTATTTTCTATTAATCGATAATTTTAGAGTAATCGATAATTTTCGATTATTCAACAATTTTCGATCAATCGATAATTTTCGATTTATCGATAATTTTCGATTAATCCATTATATTAAATCGATTATTTATTTTGATAATCGCCCAGCCTTAATTTCAACCCCCCTTATCCCTCATTTTTATTTAAGATTTTTTTTTCAGAATCAATAGGGTTCATTCCCTTGTAGAGCTTGATTTTTAGTAAAAATTTAAAAATTTTAAGTTAATATCTTTTTCTGTTTTTGAGTTAGAATTTTTTCCAAATATTTGAACCCCCCTTAAACCCCCATTTTAATTCAGATTTTCTAGAATTAATAGGCTTCATCTTCTAAAAGAGCATGATTTTTACCAAAAATTCTATATTGATATCGCTTCTTTTCGTGTTTGATTTCGTGTTTTTTCAATTTCAACCCCCCCTTAACTCCCCCTTTTTATTTAGAATCAGTATACTTCATTGCTTGATTTTTACAAAAAATTTCATGTTTATATTGCTTTTCGTTTTTGATTTTTGATTTTTTTACTATTTTAACCCCCCTATTTTTATTCAGATTTTTTCAATATCATTAAGCTTCGTCCCCTTATATAGCTTGATTTTTTCTGAAATTTTCAAATTGATATCGTTTTTCGTTTTTGACTTATCGTGTGGTCAAAAAACGTGAAATCGGACGGACGGACGGATAAAGCGAATGCATAATACTCTTCACAGACTTCTGTGTGAAAACTATAATAATACGACCTACAAGACAAGTGTCTTCCGAGGATTGTTATAGTAGGGGCAGCAGATGGAAAAGCTTTTGCCAGTTATCCCACTTTATAAACATAAATTGACAGGTTTGCGGCGTATCTAACCGAAGTAAACGCGATACATTGGCGTACAAAATTATTTTATTGATGTTAATAACAATTTCGAGTAAATAGTTTAATAAATTGTGAATAGCTGTTAAAATTTTTTAGAATTATGATTTGATATTATAATACTAATACATGTTTAATAATTATTTATAGTCCATAAATACCAGCGATTGTCCGGTTCTGCCGGTAACAATTTAAAATAATTTATTCTATGAAACAACACTGGCAGGTAAACATTACTGCGAAATTCTCGAAGTCATCCGACGTGGTTAGACGTTTACCCCCTCTCAACCTACCAAAAGCCCTTCCAACATCTACGTGTGCTATAAATATTTGAATTATTACACAGAAGTGCATCTACTCGCCAACTTAGTTAATTAATAGTTTTTGTTATGTATGTTATGTCGTGAATATGAAGACTAGAAAGAAGGAAGCAAATCGGCAATGGTCAAAATTCAAATTTCCGTCCTGCTTTTTATAAAGTTCGCGAAATTGACTGTAGTTAGCATATCGAATAACAACGGTGTCAATTTTCTATGTAATTTTTAAAAAATTGGTGAAAAGAATCAAAATAATGTGAAAAAAATTACCTGAGCACAAGTAACATGAGTGACAAAAAACACCAGAGCACGTCGTTCTAGATTGTAAAACAGAATACAAATCAAACGTAAAACTAAAAACACAAGGACAAATCAATTCAATGTTTTTTTAAAGCTTCTAATGTAAGTAAAATAATGTATTTATGTCTAAATATATTATTTATTGTAAACTAGTCACAATATGTATCTTACGAAATGTAGTTTATTTTATTACAAGTTTCTATAATATAAAATTTTACAGTCAATTATCCTGACTCACAAACAACAATAATTATACATTAAATTTAACTTACTAGAAAAGAAAATTTATTTTGAATAGAGTTTTAATGTTAGATAAAGAGTTGCTACTGTTATTTATTTTGTTGAACCCCAATTTTAAATGTTTTTATAAAATACTAAACGCGTAGAACAGTGGCAGCATATATATTGTTCCTAGTGCCGATAAAGCACTTTCTAGAGATGATGCTGTTCTATATTTTTAGAAGAGATTGTCAAATATTATGAGACTATTTTTACTGATGGTACTGTTAGCAAAATAAAAAGGGGAAAGCTGAAATTAAAGAATGAGGTAATACCCTGTACATTCTCAAATCTCCCTTTATACTTGTATTACAACATTAAAAAATCTGTCATCTGTGTTTTCTTTACCCTTAAAACTATATTGGTTCAATTTAAAAAAAAATTTGCCACAAAATTGTAATTAGCAAATTTCAGCATTTAACAAACCTTTTCGAATTTGGTCATACCTACCTAATTTGTATTTTATATAGATACAATTAAATAATTTATCAATTAAAACATGCAAGACTTATTTCAAAATAAATCTTTTTTTTTATTAGAGTATTGATTAATCCTTTGCCCACCAAAAACAATGCACGTTATTTTTCCATATTTAATAACTTCAAAAAACTTCAAAAAATACAAAAAGTCAAAAAGATCATTTTACCTCAGAGGTAGGGGTAAAATGATCCCCACAAAAACTTAAACATTAAACATCAAATAAAATACATTTACTAAAGGAGATTATATAAACTCTTACACTAAATTATAAAATAATTCTCTTTTTGATTTTGCTTAACGGACACTCGGAGCACAAGTCGCATATAAACATTTCTTCATCTTCTTCGACACCTGCGCATTGGTCGTGTGCCCACCCCAAGCATTGCATGCATCTGATCCAACCTTCCCCTCCAGCTGATTGAAGGTATTCCTCAGAACAGTATAAACACACGGTATTATTTTCCTTCTCATCTTCTGTGTCTGAGGAACTAGACACAATATCCTTCCTAATTTTTTTCTTTTGCTGACGATTCTTCTTCTTTTTAGGTTTTTTTGCTCTTTATTCTTTTTGTTCTGGATTAATGTTTTCTTGTTCATGTCTTCCTCGAGAGAGTTTTTATATGGTATGCTTGTCAGTACAATACTACCGATGGACCTTCTTTTTGTAGTGTTTCGTTTTCCTTCTAGCTTTGGAAGTGGATGGCATGTTTGAGGTGAAACTGAGAAGGATGGTCATTTAGTTTTTCTGGCGTTTTTGGATCGTCTAGAGAGCTAGGTCCTGGCGTTGGTTCAGTAAAAGCGTTGTTTGCGTCGTCTCGAGAACTAGGCCCTGGCGTTGGTTTACTAGGAGCGTTGTCAGGCACCTCACTGGCCTCACTGGCGTTTTGGTCGGTAACCTCAGCAGGTATAAAATCCACTTCTGAGAAGACGTCCGGATCATACGGAAAAATGCCGGTTTTGCGAAATCCGTTGATCCCATTTGTGGGATTGCAAGCTTTAAGGTAGCTTTCACAAAAAATCTTGCTTATTTGGAATACTGTGACAGTTCTTCCAGGATGCTGATTAAGCCATTTTTCTAAAGCCTGATCCACATAAATACTTAGTGGGCCCATTACTGCGACGTCCAAAGGTTGCATCTTATGCGTACAGTGAGGTGGCAGACACAATATAGTGACAACATTGTCTCGTTCTACTTGCTTTGAACCCTTTTTGGCTAAGATTTTTGAATTTCGTGAAGGGTCTGTTGGAAGGATCTGTAAACTCTGCTCGTGTTAAAGCCCGAATTTTCGACGAAAAGATGTCATGGAACAACTACCTTAAACAGTTCGAGATAGCTGCGAGAGCAAACGAATGGTCTGAGAGAGAAAAGGCAGTAAATCTGACAATCGCCCTTCGAGGAGACGCTTTAGATGTCCTTCAAACTATACCCGTAGAAGGGACATATGATTTTGAACAACTAAAAAAGAGACTCAACATGCGATATGGCCACGAACATTTGGAGCATTTATATCAGTCACAGTTAAAGAATCGGACAAGTTGAGCCTCAAAGGCTAAATAAAAGAGGGACTTGGACGATTATAGCATGACTGAATAATGAAATGGTTCACATTACAATATACTATTTTTTTATCAACGATTATCTCGTCCACATTGAAGATCCGGTGAGGAGCAAAATTAAATTTTGACTGTGTGTCTCTAAGCAAATTAAAAATTTTTGTCACAGCTGGCTTGTTAAATGCTCTAGCTCTGGCAGCCGATGTAGCTTCAGGACATCTTAAGGATATTTCTGGATGCCTTTTTCTAAAGCCAGACAGCCAATTTTTACCATCAGCTTGCTCCTTGTGGGAAAATGGATGTTTCATTTTATTTTTTCCGCTAATTGGTACGCCAACTGCCGTAACTCTCTACTTGTCAAGCCATACATTCTGGACTCACAATCTAAAATATGTGAAACTATTTCTAGCTCTTGCTCTTGCGAAAAAACTGGACAATGGCTGTCCAATAATTTTTTGTCCATCTTCGATATCTTATTTTTGTTTAAAAATCGACGTTTCAAGGACATTCGTGGAACGCTGAAAATTCTTGCGGCCGTTTTTATAGGCATACCTCTTCTGACCTCCTCCAACGCGTTTTTCATATGCTCCTTCTTTCAATTTTGCCTCTCAGTCTTACGCTATGTTCGCGGCAAAAAAAAAGAAAAATATATAAATAAAATATGATAGTAAAAACTGCATAAAACCTACTCTCTTATACTAAAAATGACAAAAAGGGGCCGCGTAGGGCCTATATTTGCCACATTTAGAGCATAATCTACCGTTGTTGTAAATAGCAGCCTAAAAATTAACTTATCGGGGCAGAACGATCCCGGGATCATTTTACCCCGCATAGGTGGGATCATTTTACCCCGAACTGTACTTTTAACACATAACCTAAAATACTATTTCCATAAAACGACTGACAAAAGAACTATCTATGATTAAATTTGGTTATATCAGGACATGATAAATTACACCTAGAAGATTTAAGAAAACTTTACATTTATTAAAAATATTCACTGCAAGATATACCTTACCTTAGATCAAAAGAACAAAAAAACAATGTTTCCTCGTCACAGTACGGAATGCAACTAATACGTGTTTTAAAGCATCAGCGATCACTAGATTTCTCGCGTAGCACTGTTTTTAGTCTTCGGTTGACAGATGGAGCTGCTAGGTTCGCTAGAAATCGGGGGATCGTTTGAACCCGCGGGGATCATTTTGCCCCACTTATAATTCCCATAAAAAGCCATGTATTTTGAACACCGTATACAGTACTAGCGCCCATGCGGTTAATTATAAAAGCTTAATTAGCATGCGTTTTTTGAGACCGCGTTTTAAAGTATGCCGATTCGCCTCCTTATCTCTAGTCTTCATAGTCGTGAAAATTCCGTTTTAAAAAAGATTATATTTATTGATTTAGTATTTCGTTTTTAGAAACAATTTACGGCCAAGAGTTCACCAACGCAATGGTATGTTCCAATTAGTTATACAACCTCGGTGGAAGCAAATAAATTCCAATCGACAAAACCACAAGAATGGTTAATACCAGGTGTTGATCTAAAATTTAAAATATCCCAAAATGCCCAATGGATTATTTTAAACAATCTTCAAACTGGTGAGTCTTAATTTTAATTGATTTTAGTAGTTTTTAAAAATATGGTAAACTGAAAACCATACAAATTGTTTAGCATTATTTGAGATTAAAATGCATAATTTTGTGTAGGTGATATCCCTACGCGAGGGATGAGTAGGGAAATAAGTATAATAAAGATTTCACTTTTATCTCAGGAAACCAATGATAAACACGGTACAATCCATTTAAAGCCCACGATTATGTGACACTCAGTAACAACGCTGTTGATTACTGCTCCTCTTGGTTCTATAACAAAATCAATGTAGGAGAATTTCGAGGCTCAGATTTGACTTAAACACTATTCATATTACATTATGATTGACCTAAATTCAGCTACTTATAACTCTATCTACATATTGCAGACGATTAACATTAAGTCCATTAAGCCTGAAATCCGACAAACTCTAAATGAAACACTTGTTTTTCAACGCTTCAAAAACTGAATTGTGCAATCTCTCAAACAAGAAACTTATCAACAACTATCATTTTATAAATATAAATACCTTTAAAGAAGTGAATTCAGAGGAAACCGTTCATTTTATATAATAGGTGACAATACGTATTGACATTAATTCATAATTAATATTACATTCAACTTATTTCTATAGTAACATAAGGGGGTTATGATTGACAACCTGTGTTATTTTTAACAGATGTTATTTTATAAACATACAGAAATAACAAGCTGTTCTCAAATAACGTGTCTGTTAAAAATAACATTATTTTTGTCCATCATAACCACGATAGTAACAGTAGCCGTTCGTCCACCAACAGACAAACTTGACATACTCCTGGCCTTGAAAGTCTTTAACTTTCAATTGAAAATACAGGCAGTGGACATATTCTGGAAATGGCTCTTTTGGTGACACCCTTTGCAGTCTTGACAATGGCAATTCGAGAGATGCGATTGGTTTCAAATTTAAGCTCAGTAACACGACCAAGACACCACAGGCATGTTGTCTTCTTTTATAACCACAAGTTGTCCTACTTGCAAGACTTGGCCATTCTTAGTTTTTCATTTGAAGCGAGTTTGTAATTGACTGATATATTCCTTGCTCCATCTATCCCAAAAATGTTGCTGCATTTTCTTTATGTGCTGATACAAACTCAGCCGATTATCAGGAATTCCCTTCGGGTCGGTCTCTGGGATAGCATGGAGTGATCTCCCAATTAAAAAAATGAGCTGGCGTCAAAGCGGAGAGGTCTGAAGGTCCGGAACAGAGTGGAGATAGGGGACGGGAATTTACTCGTAATACAGATTCGATTTGTACTAAGAATGTGTAAAAATCTTCAGAGTTTAATAAACATTAACCAACTACTCTACGTAAATGATGTTTGACATTGCGCACACCTGCTTCCCATAATCTCCCAAAATTTGGGCTATTTACCATAATGAAATGAAATTTAATGTTTAAGTTTGATACTGAACCACAAATAGTTGCAGAATTTTCTAATTAAAAGGTGTACAATTCAGACTGGCTTTACACTATGGTTGTAGTACCTGTTATAACTTACTCATCAGTCATATGGTGGCACAAGACTAAAAGCATAACAGCTAATAGAAAATTAGACAAGGTACAAAGACTAGCCTGCCTAATAATAACAGGGACATTTAGAACTACGCCCACAGCAGCAATGGAGCTACTGCTAGGTCTTCCTAATACACCTTGTGGTGGAGAAGGAGGCTATGGCGGTGGCATACAGGCTGTTTACTAATAGATTTGGATGGGAACTTTTGAGAAAAGGACACCACACAATGATATTAGAGAAATTAAAACAAAATCCGGTACTAAGAATGCCATCTGATAGAACGCCCATTATTCACGACTTCAGGAAACCTTTTGATATTCAAATACCAGAAAGGGCCGAAAGCCGGGAAAAAAGGGAAAAACAAAACGAATCAATCTGGTATACAGACGGTTCGAAAATGAAAAACAGCACAGGAGCTGGGATCTACCATGTGAACTCAGGGAGGACAATTAGTTTGAACCTGGGGTCACTGACAACAGTCTTCCAGGCTAAAGTAACAGCAATAAATGCCTGCACCAAAGTCATGCTAAATGACTCTCTTAGAGATAAGAGAATTGTTATCATGACAGACAGTCAGGCAGCCCTTAAAGCACTAAAAAGGGTAGAAGTACAATCTAAATCAATATTTGATTGCCAACAATCCCTCCAGGCTCTGGCAGAACATAACAAGGTTACCCTTGAATGGGTGCCAGGACATGAGGGAGTGTTTGGAAACGAGAAAATAGACCTCCTAGTAAGGAAGGGAGCGGAAAAACTCTTATTGGACCAGAACCCACATGTGGTATCTCATACCAACATGTTAAATGGGTGTTAAAGGAACAAATAAAAAGAGAACACCATAGGCTCTGGATGAAACTTCCTGGACTTAGACATTCCAAAAGATTCATAGAGGGGCCATCCACGAGCAGACAACATCAACTGCTAAACCTTAGCAGAAGCGAACTCAAGGCCGTAATAGGACTCCTTACGGGACACTGCGGCCTTAGAAGACACCTAAATCTCTTAGGGATATCTGATGACTACCTATGTAGAATATGTGAAGAGGAGGACGAAACTCCTATTCACATACTATGCCACTGCCGGAACCTTAAATGGGAACGGGAATGGTACTTCGGGGTAGAATATCCGGAACCTGAAGAAATCGCGAAAGCGCCCATCAGACATATTCTTGAATTCATCAAGAAAATCAATCTGATGGGATAGAAACTGTGAGGGGTACAATAAGCCTAGAGCTTCAGTACAAGTGGGCTTTGAACCACGCCCTAATTCAGATGATGATAGCATTGAATAAAGGCATTAGTACTGAAGGAAGATACTATTTCTAAATGTACGGCTTTTGAACTAAGGCATACAAATAAACAAATCCAACATTTATAAGTTTTTGCACCTCGACCCTGGTCCTTTAACAGAAACGGCTCAGCGTAATCAACACCGTATATTGTAAAAGGTAGATTTGGCGTTATTCTGGGTGTTGGTGAAGAACCCATAGACCTCGCGTTTATTTTAGCGCATTTTACGCACTGGCGATAAATGGGTCTGGCTAAGTTATTACCACGTACAACCCAAAATTTCTCCTTTATATGTGCAGAGTATAATTGTGGGCCTGCATGTAGTAGTCTGGTATGTTCATAAATGAAAATTAATTTTCTTAAATGATGATTGGATAATAGTAAGATAGGATGTTTTTTGTCAAATAAATAAAATGAATTTTGTAAACGTGCACCTATATGCAATAAATTGTTTTCGTCTAAAAATGGATTTAAACTCAAAATTTTACTATTACGATTCAAAGATTTCTTCTGGTTTAGCCTATGTACCTCTACTGAAAACATTTGTGCTTGTGACAATCTGATAAGCCTATTAAAGGTTAAGTTTAACTCGTCAACTGTTAAAAACCCCGAAGTTCGTGGATTTTTTGAAATTTTCCTTTAAATAATCTCATTCAGTCACCCTGGTGCTTCGCCTCTTCTATCTATGCTAATGACTTCTGTTTTTTCCGCCTGTTTTAATGCTCACACCTCGAAGGACCTCTTGGTTGCGCGTCAAGGGCGCTGGTTACTTTTAAAGAAGTAAATTCAGAGGAAAGCGTGACAATATGTATTGACATTAATTCATAATTAACATTACCAAAGAATACCTACCCAAGAAGCGAAACTGAATTAGTTTTCGTATGTATCAAAGCAAGGGAACTTAATACACTGGGAAACATATGAAAATTAATCAATTTTTGTCGTTTGGTTCATAAGAATTAAAGACATACTAAAATAACAATGATAGAAAATTCTTACTATGTTCATTATGTCAAATAGAATATTTCAATAAGAAATAAGTACTGTAGGTACAATAATGACAGTCACTACACAATAGCGAAACCAGATGACCTGGTCATTCTGCAAATAGGGAATTTTGAGAACAATTATGGAACAGTGGTGCAAGGACCATTTACTGTTTATTAATACCAAGAACACACAGAAATATCTTTCTCACAATGAAATGGATGAAAATTGAATTAAAACCTACAGAACTCCTAAACACAAAACAAAATTTTGCAGCAGAGGTGAAGTACCTAGGTAGCACCTTTGACAACAAGTAAACATACTTAGAAAACAGCGTCAAAAGAGCATACATTACTTAAGAACAATGCCGCCGAACCGAAAGGTGCCCCTGAGGTTTCTCCCCCAGAGTCGTCACATGGACTTACATGGCCATCATAAGACCTATGCTAACACACGGTGCAGTTGTCTGAGTACCGAATATCCAAAATAGAACAAATTCAAATAAATGCATGTCTCAACATAACAGGAGCCATGAAAACCACATTAACCAGAGCCATGGAAGTTATTCTTAGTCTCACTCCCCTTGATAATTATATCAAGAATCCCCTTGATAATTATATCAAGAAGGTTACTCTGAAGACAATGACACACCTCTTCACGGTTGAAATAGAACCTGATGTACGATCTAGTGAGGCGAGACGTCGCTTTTGTCAAAAAGCGCTCGATATACTCAGCTCATCTCACCGAGATATATCTTCGATAAGCCATATGAAGATACAACAACAAATTGAAGAGCCGAGAGTGGCAGGTACGATTCATATCTACACCGATGGTTCTAAAACCAAACAATGCTCAGGATGTTGAATATAATCCAATTCCTTAAACCTTAATATAAAATGGGCTGTGGACAATAGTGCCAATGAAGTTCAAACCGAGCTCACGGATGTTCTCATAGCAGCAAATAAATCACCAGAAACAATATCACTGGTAGAAACATGCTTATCTATACAGATAGCAGATAAGCACTATTTGTCCTGAACAGACCACGAACTTACTCAGGGTTAGTACTAGAATGTCATGCAGCTTTTGAAAGAATATCCGTCCAACAAAGTAGTCACCTTAAGATGGATCAAAAGTGACGCCACATCCAAAGGTAGTCTTCTTGCTGATTCACTTCCCAAGAAGGCGGCCAACCAAATACTTTTTAGGCCTTGCCCTTCTATTGGACTGACAACATCGGTAGTGACAGACCTAATTAAAGAATATTCTCTTGTGAAATTGAAGAAAAGATGGAATGAAACAAGAAACTGCAGAGTTACCAGGGAGCTTTTAAGTTATCCTGGCAACACTACAACAAACAAATACTTGACTATGACTAGACAGAATCTGCGTCTCATCACAGCTATTCTTACTGGTCATTGCCAAGTACGGAAGCATCTTCCTTTCGTGGGGCTGCCAGAATCCTCACCCTGCAGGATGTGCGACCAAAAAAATGAGATCATTGAGCATATCCTCTACGATTGCTCGTCGCTCTCATTTATTAGAAGATTTGTTTTCGGCGAGTATTGGCTAACACCTGCCGATATAAGAGAAGCACCTCTCGGCGACGTTGTCAACTACATTAAAGCTGTAGGCTGGCTCACAAGCTGGAGATGCCTATCATCTTAGGAGGATACACAATGGGCCTAGTTAGACCTATGTGCCGTGGGGATAATCCACCCGCCACACGTTGCATATCCAGAAGTACTGTCATATATTTTAATTATTGTTTCGTATTACTGTTTATTTACTCTTTTAAATTGATTGGTTTGAAAAACAAAAAATAACATATTTAAACAAAAGACTAAATAATTAAACGTGGGCGTAAATATCATTATAGGTACTTTTTACTGATTTAGAATTAAAAATAAAATTATAGTTAGATGCAAGAACGTTCAATAAAATTTATGAACATGAAATACAAATTTTAAAACTATCTAATTTCTAATTACTACTTAGTTAAATACAACTACTTAACTATACTGCAATTTTCACAAAACGCTAATATTAATATACCAAACGTTGCTCTACATACATTGACAGCATATTTGACGTTAAACTACCTCTAAAACACTGAGAAAACTTGGCAGTTTTTTGTCCACGAATCGCCCATTTAGTTTCGCTTCTTGGGTAGGTATTCTTTGACATTACATTTAACTTATTTCTATAGTAACATAGTTAACAGTGGCGGCTCGTCGGCTTGTCCGTCAACAAGCAAACTTGACAAGGGAGTACTTGGTCAAAATCTAATCATTGGGTCTATTAGAAAATTCTCAAACTCTTTATTATTAATATATGTTTAGCAGTAATTCTTTATCACCTTGTCCAATTTCTATTATTCTTTTTTTTGTTAGTAAGGGGGTAACTCAGAGGTGGTCCCATATAAATTCGGTCAAAATCTAATAATTGGGTCAATGAGAAAAATCTTCAAACTCTTCATTTTTTATGTTTAGCGAGAATTCTTTACAACCTTATCCGATTTCTATGATTCTTTTTTTGTTAGTAAGAGGATACCTGAAGAGTGGTCCCATCTAAATTTGGTTAAAATGTGGTGACGGCGTCTGCACGATTTTGAAGTCGGCTTTTAAAATTACTTGATGTCTATTCATAGGAGGACTGTCTGGAAAAAAGATCCTGTGACTTGTGAATTCCCAGTGTACCCTGGACCTGTACAATCATAGTTAATATCAGTTTGCTTATATAATAGAAAATTAGCTTTAACCAGTCTGTTTCAGGCCGCATAAAACCGGTCCTTTTACGGCCCATAATGATTTTTTAAATCATTTTTTAAATACTTAGCGTAAATAAATAATAATTTGTTTAATAGAGAACCATCCTATATGACTATTCTTTTTTATGTTTTACCTTCGTGGTTAATCGATAAAAAATAAGAAAAGCGATTTGATTTCAATATAATTAAATGACTCGATTTTAGGCTACTACAGGGTGAACTACGATTCCAATACTTGGAATGCAATTGAAATGGCTTTGAAAGAAGATAATTTCAGTAACATTGACGAATTGAACAGAGCAGGAATAGTTGACGATTTGTTCAGTTTGGCTAAATTGGATGCCATTCCATACTCAAGAGTATTTCAGCTTTTGGACTTTTTGAAACATGATGTTTCTTATATCTCTTGGACTCCTGCTTTTACGGGATTTAGTTACTTACTTGACAGAGTTAGATTGACACCTGATTTGGATCGATATATATCGGTAGGTATAAAGCTATAATTAGGAATACTTTTTGACTGACTTTTAAAAAGAAACTTATTTAATCAAGAAGAATTTACTGAAAATTAATAATTATAAATATGTTTCCTCAAACACATAAATGAGTAAGTCTCCTTGTTCTTTATCTTTTTATCCTCCTTGTAGCCTTTCAGGTGTTAATTATACTTTATCCATTTCTTTATGTCGAAGTTGTCTGTCTGACTCCTATTTTAGTTTTTATTTTCAATTTTCCTCATGAATTTCATGTCCGTACAGTTTATAAAATAAGACACTAAGTATTAAGTAGATCGAATCGTTCGTTTCTAGCTACTACACATATGTGATTAGATAACTTAATAAGTCTCCATGGCTCATATAGTTAAGCCACATTAAGCCTTCAACATGTACCTATTTAACTTTGTATTTTGCGACCGGGATTTAATTACTGAATAGAGCAATATTTTTTTTATTTCCTAATTTGGAAAAAATATGAAAAAATAAAGAAATACGTATTATTGTTTATTTAATTTAAATACATATCTTTTTTATAATATAACTAACCGTTAGATTAGATTTAATTAGGACTGTGGGCTATATGTAACCTTCCCCACTTCAAACTTTTTAGATCTATTGTGGATATCCTTTAACTTTGTTAAGAGTACTTTATCTTGTTCGGATGTTTTGTAGCCGTCTGTATAACATGTGAATTCTGCGTAATTTGGAGGTCTTGCTATCCAAGCTTCCCTGTCTGGTATACTTACTTTATATTGCTTTTGATAGCTGAACTTTTGGAGCATTTCTTCTGAAGGCATTACCATTATTTGGTCGTTCTCCAACTCTTTATATAGCTCACTATATTGTGTTTACCTTTCGTGGTAAACTACAATGTAGTGAAAATAAAAAGTATGAACATACTGTCCCTAACTGCAATTTTATTATGAACAAACATAACCTATTTATCAAACACCAGGGAGCATATTTTAGTAATGGGACGCCAGCAGCCTTTACCTTTACTCGCACTTTACCATCTTTACTTGGCATAGTTTCCACAATTCGCGCTAAAGGCCATTTTAAAGGTGGGGTGTTATCCTCTTTTATCAAAACTATATCGTTGAGCTTTAAATTTTCAAGGGGTTTAAGCCAGTTGGGCCTATTTTGCAGTCTATTTAAATACTCTGTTGACCATTTTTTCTAAAACAGTTGATTGACTTTAGCCCACAGCCCCCAAAATGATAGACTGTTTTCAGGGGTAGTTGTGACATTTTTTTAGGGTGTTTTAAAAAAAATATGAATTAAAATGGGGACTAAGGGGGACTGAAATTAAAAAAAAATCATAAATACAAAACGAAAAACGATAACAACTTAAAATTTTCAGGAAAAGGCAAGCTCTATTAGGCATTCCAAACAAACGAGCTGTCGGTGGGAAGGTTGGTATATCTAAGAGATTGCGACATACGATGTATACATAAAATCATTAATAATAAAGGGTGTCCCCACATACTTTGATTTTCTTTACTATACGGCGCAAGAGAGAGGTCCAACACGCCCAACATAGAGCGCGGCCATTTTGAACCCTATGCAACAGTTTATAGATAAAGAATCAGATCGCTCACTCTGCGTCGGCACTTTTGATCTCAATGTTTTAGTTTATACACTGCGCCACTCGAATAATACAATTATGACAACCGCCTATATTCAAACAGCAGTCTTCTGCGTATCCTGAATTTGTATACCTGGAGTGGATGTTATTTTGGAACTTTCAACTGGTCCGAGTGAGCTAACTGATTCTTAAGCAATAAACTGTGACTTCAAAAATAATATTCACTGACACTGACAGCAGCAAGCAAAATATCAGGTGCGTTTTAATCATCCGCTTCTGCTTCCGGAATTGTCGGTTTAGTCGTTTAACCTGTCAGATTAAAACAAGAAAACCGACAATTCCGAAGCAGAAGCGGATGATTAAAACGCATCTATTAAAAATATTGCGCCAAGATGTAGCCAACACGTAATAAGGGTTCAAAATAGCACTCAGAAAGCTGCGCAGTGCGACCATTCTCCGTATAGTAAAAGAAAATCAAAGTATGTGGGGTGTCCCAATAAGAACTTGAATTTTAAATGGCGTACCATTTCCATCTGTCAAACATCAAGTGAGCCATATCAGGCATGTGTTCTGTCAAGACATTGACATTAACGAAAATGCCGCGTTACACTCTTGAAGAACGTTTATTAATTGTGAAGACCCATTACAGAAATGGAGGAAATTTTATAGTGACAATGCGCAGGTTACGTGAACATTTCGGTGTACATAATCGTCCGTCGCGACCCGCTATTGAAAATTTGATCAACAAATTTGAGCGAACATTTGCATTGAAAGACAGCGCAGAAACTTTGCGAATTGGATATTGGAACAACACGGAGTTGACGATGCATTCCACAACGAAATTATCTTTAGCGCACTTCCATTTGAACGGCTTTATGAATAAACAGAACTGTTGGATTTGGTGGGAAGAGCGTCCACATGCCGTGCACGAGCTTCCAATGTATCCTGAAAAAGTGACAGTTTGGTACGCTATTTGGGCAGGAGGGATCATCAAACTTTATTTTTTTCAAAGTAATGCAGATGTCTGTAAATGGTAATCGCTACCATAGCATGCTAAGAGACTTTCTTTGGCTGGAAGTGAATGGAGTGGACATAAATAACTTGTGGTTTCAACAGGACGACGCGACCTGCCACACCTCACGTGAAATAATGGCGTTACTGCAAACAAACTTCACAGGTCGTGTCATCTCACGATTTGGAGACCAAAACTGGCCGCCGAGAAGTTGCGATTTGACGCTCTTAGACTATTTCCTTTGGGGGTATTTAAAAAGTAGACTATATAGGAACTATCCTGAGACGATTCGACAACTGAAGGAAGAAATCGTACGTAATATTCGTGAAATCCAGCCGATTTTGCTCGAAAACGTCTTCCAAAATTTCGTTAAGCGAATATGCACCTGTCAACGGAGTCGCGGTGGCCATTTGACAGATATTTTGTTTCAGGTTTAATGTCAATATTTTCTCTTGAAAATCCAATAAAATATTTGTATAATTTTCGTTAATTACTGTGTTTTCTTTGTCATTAAAAATTCAAGTTCTTGTTGGGACACCCTTTAGATTAAATTTAAATATTATTATTCTACGATCTCTATCTAAAGTAGGCTTTTGCGCTTCAAAATAAAACCGCAAGTTGTCGTTTTCCACGAACTGACATTAAGTGACAGTTTTGTTGCTCGCCGAGCGGATTTGTTGCTTTGTTGCTCACCTAATTTAAATTAGATATAACATAATAATATTTCTTTTTATTACATAATTTACATTTAGATTTTTTTTACGTAGTTTGATGTTTTTTGTTGAATATCAACTCCGTTTTTCATAATAAACATAGATATAGGCAACACTTAGGGTGATTAAAAAACAAAAAAATTGCAAACAGACTTAAAAGTTTCTTTTTATCGTAAAAAGATGTCAGTTAAAAGTTGAGCCCTTTAAAAAAAAAAAAAAATTTTTGGTTCAGCAATAAAAACTTTGAAAGCTCTCTAAATCTCTTATTACCCATATAGCATTTAAAATGGTATTTAAAAAAGTTGTTTGTTTTTTTTATTATGTTTCCAATGGCCCAAATGAGTTTTCAAAAAAAAACAAATTTTGTTTCAGCAATAAAAACTTTGAAAGCTCTCTAAATCTCTTATTACCCATAAAGCTTTTAAAATGGTATTTAAAAAAGTTGTTTGTTTTTTATTATCTTTCGAATGGCCTAAATGAATTTTCAAAAAAAAAAACAAATTTTGGTTCAGCAATAAAAACTCAAAGCTCTCTAAAAATCTCTTATTACCCATATATCATTTAAAATGGTATTTGAAAAAGTTTTTTGTTTTTTATTATCTATTATCCAATGACCTAAATAAATTTTTGAAAAACACAAATTTTGTGCTAGTGATAAAAGCTTTAGCCCTCTCTACATCCCTTATTATAGTTTTATGAAAGGGTAATAATAATTATAATGCAACAAGTTATGATTTAATATATTCTTTATGTCGAAATTTAAAAAAATTAGATGTTAAAAATTTAGTATGAGCGCTGGCGCTTTGGCGTCCACCTGAATTTATTGCTGGCTGGCTACTTGCTAACATGACGCAGGTATGAAAGTTACAGAAAAAAAATCAACAAAATTTACAAATTTGAGGGCGGCTGACAGCCCTTTAGTAGTGGCCATCTGACTTTTTGCATCTGTGACCTTCAAAGAGGTGAAATGTAAATTTTTAGCCGATATTTTTTACAACTTTGAGTTGTCTTACGTCTTCTTTCCAGGGGTTCTAAATTAATTCCTTGCAGATGACACCAATCACTTCACAAAATTCCAGTTGAAGGTACGATCGTATCACCTTGCGGCAGCTAGTTTTCAGTCTCAGTGAATAATAATTATTCTCTATTTTCATAATGTCAAAATAAACATGATGAATAATTCATTTTTAAATATTTTTAGACACATCTTCTCACCAATATAGCAGCTCTTTATGACTCTACTCCATTCGACAGAATAGAACCAGATGATCAGATATACAGTTTGAAGCAAACTGACGCATTAACTTTTGCTTGCAATTTGGGTAACAAAGATTGCGTTCAAAAGGCAACGGAATCTTTCGCAAGATATAGAGAAACTTTTGTGAAGTTAGTAAAAATTTATCATTTTTATTAAAACATAATTATATTTATAAGAAACTTCGTGTTAAATACTGAAAATCGCCTTTATTTGCATTAAGCCAAAATAACTTGTTTTCACAGCTTCAATTTATAGAACTCTTAGTATTTAAAGCTAATTGCGAAAACAGTGGTCTAAGATTATTTTTTTTAATCACGCAATGAAATGTCATTACCAAAATTCTAAAAGAAAAGTCGGTAAAGTATTTTACCCATAACTATAGTTTATTTAAAAATATATGATAGCACAGTTTTTATGGCACAGGATTGTTCAAAGCAGAAAAAAGTAAATATTAATACCTTCTTATCTGAATTTTCATTAGATTTTATTATGACTACCTCGAAAAAGCTCGAATACAATACATCATAAAATGTAAATGAGCAAACTTTAAGGTATTAACCAATAATTCTATACCATAGTGACGGGGAACACAAAATTAATATAAAAAGAAGTAAACTGTAAATATTAAGTAGCTATACATATTTTTTTTAAATAGTATACTAGGTTAGGACATTTCTTTAAAATTTATATGATATACTAAAAAAAATATTTGCCAAAAATCTTTTCTCATAAAACACTCGTATTTAGTTTTTGGAAATACGGGATGGTTATATGAGGCTATAAAAAGCTAAGTGGACTAACCCTAATTGGCACAATGAGAGATAATTGGCTTTAAATTTTTTTAAAAATGTACCAACACTTAATATTTTTATTTATAGATATTTTGGTTCCAATTTTCCTTAACATATAAAAAGTGACATAATATAACTAAAAATGTTAACATAATAAAGTTATGATTTTAATCTTAAATTTTAATGTGGATTACTCCAGTTTGCTATTTGATGATTGTGTTGATTAGTTCACACTGTTGTGTATGATTTTGATTTTGTTTTTAGAATAATAGTAGTAAAATGTAAAATGTTTTGCATTTATATTGTTACTGCAGAAAAAATTTGCGAAAATAACAAAAAAAAGTATAAACTAAAATTATTGTAACCTAAAATACCTACATTAATTTTTATCGTCAAGTAACTCCCCACCTGACGCCTGGACCGATGCTTTAATGTTTCTGTAGAAGTCATGATGTACGGGTGGAATAAATTCAATCAGTTGAAGCCAATCTTTCTTTTTGGTCTCATTGATTACATTACCCTTGGGGTACAGTAGTGGAAGTATAATAAGTTCTGTCGAACGTGATCCTCATTTACGTATATCGACAGTTTTAAAAGGAATATCTTCGTTGTTCGAATATTTATATTGAATTTTATCAGGAGATTATTTGTTAAACCGTAACCATTGGATTTTCAGGCATTCCACCTTTGTTTTTGACTCCGATAGTTTTCTGTTCTTAACGTTACTTTCCAATAGTTTAGTCGACACAAAGTCAGATGTTGTCATTTGAATTACCTTAAACGAATTTATCTTCCTAGCATTTTCTATGACCAAAATCTAAGCTGAAGGTACAAAAATGTGTGGGTGAAATTTTTTGTCATTCTCAATAAGACCAAAATCTTTATCACAAGGGAGATAGGAATGGCCACTCACCAGGAATTTATGATCAATTTCATCCACAATAAAATCTAGAGATGCCGTAATGAAATTACAGAGCAGCGACAGTTTTATATTACGGTTCTGGCCCCGACACTGATCCGAATACGTAATTAATTTTCCTATTTTTTGGAAATTCTTAATGTAATTCAACAGACAGGAACCGATCTCTTAGAGATGCGACGGATTGGTCCCAGATATAAATAGCATGTCATGGACGTTGAAACAATAAGTCCACAATTGCCTATTATAATAACAAATATTATGTTTCAGGCCATCCCTTGCTGCATTTGCCTTCCTTTTGATGGAGTTCTAGATCTACTTCAAGTTGTTTTTTCTGCTCTTCATTTGATGCCTTTATTTCTACATTGAAGAAGACACACTTTATGCATGAAAGTGTAAGTTGAACTGTGTATTAAAGATTCTTCTGAAAATAGCATATGAAACAGGATCCATTGTTTCAGCTTCATACAGCTCAAACATCTTTCCTATGCTCCAGTCCGGTGCTAGATTTTTTCTATAATTACTTTTCTCACGTGAATAATGGAACTCGTAACATGGACATTTTTCAATAAAGGACTTACTTCGTTTTCTTTCGCAACGGGTGTCTTATTACTTGGAATATGTTTTCCCCGATGGTCCTGAGGCGCAAGTACTCCCTCTGACTTGTACCTTAAGATTTTGTCGATTCTCCCAGCTGAAACCTAAAAAGAATAAAAACATCAAGAGAAATCTAAGGCTACCATATTTATTAAAATATTTCTGAACTGTAGAGTAGTATATACAATAAGCCAAAACATATTCTCTTCACGGTCTATTTACCACAATAATATTTATCGAAAAAACTTTAAAAAACAAAATTCTGATATACAGCTTGAACATTTTTTTTCAGAATTTGCTCTGCACCATTTTCGTCTGTTAGTAGGAAAATTCTCGTCTTGTTCCTGCTGCTCTGTAGATTTCCAGTGTATGTGCGCAATTTATTTTCAACTTTGATTAAGGAAAACAGTTGTGCAGTTTTTCAATGATGCAAAGCTCTTTGACGTTCCTCAGGAATTAAATTGTTACAGTGATGTTTACAACCGCATACACATGGACTGAAAGTATTTGCAGGAACAACTCTAATGGATCTGGTTGTATACTCTTCCCCGGCACATCGTTTTTTCTTGGCAACACTTCTCCTCCACTTTTTTTCATTGCATTTTTCGTTGCTTTCTATTTTTAACATCCCTGGATGCTGTTGGTGGGTCAGTAACAGAAGGTTTGTCTACTGATTCTTCATCGGAAGGCACGACATTTTAGGATTGTATTTATTATAATAATGTTTGTAAATCAATAAATTTCCCAATACTAATGTAGTGTTCTGCCGATTGGAAATTTTAATCTTTTCAAAGAAAGTTGAGGGCTACTTAAATTGATCTTGAATTGTAAATATTTTCCACCTGTAGAGATTACATACCTTATTTTTGTTGATTAAAATTACTAGAAAATCTAAGAAAAGAATTGAAACAAATTGGTATTTTTGCAAATTTTAGGAAGAAAACCAAAGATTTTATTTTGGAACAAATAATTCTAAACATTTTAATTTATAATTTAATCGGCACTGATTTATGATGTTATATTGGGGTTTATCTCCTGAGTAATACAAATTTTGCTACCATTCGCTTTAAAATAAACTATACCCTCGATATAGAAATTGTAAAAACAGGATACCCCTAAGCACTTACATTTTAACAATTTAAAATTAAAACCGCCAAATCAAAAACCCTTTTTCTCCTTCCTCTCTCCATCGATCTTGCTCTTGATCTAACTTATTTTTTAGGCCAAATCAAAATCTAAGAAAAATAATTTACTGTACCGCTTTAAGAGAAAGTACTAATGATACAGATTGGAGATTCCTGTGGGAAAAATACACGCTTGCATTGTTGTCGTCAGAACAAGCTTTGTTGCTTTCATCTTTAGCCTGTACTAAGAATGAGACACATCTTAGAGAGTGAGTATTTTCTTTTGAATTTATTTAGAGAAACTCGGTTATACTTTACACTGATTTTGAACTAGTGAATTTTTAAGTCTGTTAAGTTTCAAAAGTGACTAATTCATCTGCATATATCCTCAATATTTGTTTATTTTTATAAGGGGATATGATAATAAAAAAAAGAAAAATTTTGTTGTACTAAAAAATATAAAAATTGTATTCCTAATTTTTAAAAACCTATTAAAACACGATTTCATATATTTTTACTCTCTTTTGGGGCGAGGGTTCAGCTTTTGGTTCTTGAGGTAGCTTCCACTCATTTTCATCTATATTTTTCAAATTACATTCTGGGTCCGCTTGGGATGTAGGTAGGGATTTTAATTTCCTCTGTGTCGTTATCTTCATTAACTATCGCGGGCACTCTTTTTATACAAGACCCGTTTAGTATTTTTACCACCACGGTGGTGTAGCGGTCTATCGCGCTTATATTCATTTATAGGCAAGTTTATGAGTCTGAGACTGCTGGGTTTCGAATCCCAGACCAGACCATGTGGATTTTTAATTAAATTGCATGGTTCGGTTTAGGATTTGATGTGTGGCGTATTAATAGAAATTCAATTTCTGTTGATATGACATGCAGATTAAAAAAATTCGCCATACATTACCGTCTCGATGATGGTGGGTGAGGTTTTCCGGGTTTTCCTCACCTGTAAGTCAAATGGCACCATCAATCATCTTTAAGTCGCCCCGGAGCGCCACGGCAAATAATAATAATAGCCGTCCCTTTCCCCGGACAAGCTCAGCTTTTGGGGTTAAAATTCACTCGTAAGGGGGTGAATTAGGGAGAGTATTATTATTATTATTATTATTATTAATTACTACAAGCAAATCCTTAAAAAAATTCTCCTCTTCCATGTCTTCTACAGTCCCTATCAAAAGTTAATTGACTGAATTATCTGTATATTGTTAATTACTATTTTTGTAGATTACTGGAAGCATCTCTGACGGAATCCATTAGAGCACAGGATAAGTTAAGTGTTTTTGTTTATGTTCTAAAGAACCCCTATGGAATTGAGGTGGCAAGAAGCTTTTTGAAAGAAAACTACGATAGAATTTCCGAACAGTGAGTAATCCTTTACAATACGAATAAAAATAAAAGACCTTCTGATTTTACAATGACATATTTATTGCGACCGGTTTCGAAGTCATTTTCAGACACGCCTAGTGAATAAGGGGAAAGATGTGGTGAATTATTTGTTCATTTGTTAATAATTCTTAGAGAAAAGCTTTTTTACGTTCCTATCTGTATACAGATAAGGAAAGTATAGGAATCATGATTTTTTTCGACCTCGAGTTTTCGACGTATTTTTACGTTTTTGGGTCCCCTGAATCCGTTTTGATTATTTTTTCGCGATGATTTCTGCGTGCGTGCGTGCGTTTGTGTGTGTGTGTTTGTGTGTGTGTGTGTGTTTGTGTGTGTGTGTTTGTGTGTATGTGTTTGTGTGTGTGTGTGTGTTTGTGTATGTGTTTGTGTGTGTGTGTGTGTGTATCCTCGATAACTCATGAACGGATCAAAAGAAAAACTTACATCTTTAAACTTAAGCTTTATTCCGGCCTCCAGTGAACTGTTTAGATTTTGAGCAGAGTCGAAATTTCTAGGGGGTTACTTCATGGGTGGTCATTTTTGTACTTTATCGAATATATTTGTTATTTAAGTTTGGAGAAGAAAATTCTTTAAATAAAAAATTCTTATAGTATTATTATCTATAATTTGTGTTTTTTACAAAATTTTCCTAAAATGATTCGTATTCGAGAAATTTGAGAAAATGTAAAAAAAATAATTTTTTATTAAAATCATTCAAATAAAATTTGTTTGTAATATAAATCTCTATAATTTTTATCTATTTTTATCTAAAATGGACCGTATTCGAGATGTTTGAGAAATAGTGTAAATTTCGAATTTTAAAGAAAATCAAAAACGGAGAGAGGAAAAAACATTAAATTTTAAACTTAAGTTTTATTTCGGCCCGAGGTCAAATGATTAGATTTTGGAAAAAGTCAGAATATCTGGCGGGGATACTTTATAGGGGACTGTTTTTATATTTTATGGACTATATCTGTTATTTATGTTTGGAGAAGAACATTATTTTAATAAAAGTTACTTCCTATATTATTCTCTATAATTTTTATCTTATCTTAAATTTTTCTAAAATGGTCCGTATTCGATATATTTTACGAAATTAAAAAACTCAATTTTTTAAGAAAATTGTTCAAATAAAAGTTGTTTTTAATCAAGTGAATAGCTCAGCTAAACACGGAAGCATGCGGTCCTTATCGATTTCTTTTGAGATGAAAATCTCGAGTAGCCTTTCTAAAAAGGCTGCAGGGTCGTCTCCTCGATTCCCAAACGACACGCGCCAGTCTTGTACTCTTAACGGTTCGAGTGTTGCCATGATTTCGGTAGCCACGATTTGCTCGAGGTTCGAATCGGTCACCACAGAACAATTACTTTTAGAATGGAAACTGCAATGTTAAAATTTGAGACAGTTTTGTAACACCCGGTGTGCGTTCTTTGAACTATTTGGCGGAAGTGGCGCCATCTCGCGGTCACTTTAGTTAACACAAAACGCGGGAACATTCAAAATGGTCCTTCAATATTTAGTTTAAAAGTGGTGGTCAAATTAAGATTTGTTCATACCAACTCCTTTTTTACGTTTATTGTAGCAATAAAATTATATTTGTTACAATAAAGCAAAAAATGAGTAGTATGAACCAATCCTAACTTGACTACAAGTTGAAATATTTTTACAAAAAATTAAAAAGCATGATCAACAAAATTAATTTATTAAAACAAAAAAAACATACAAAATAGAATAATTAAATGTAGCGTATTAATTAGCTGGAAAGTTAAGTCATTGTCCACAGAGGTCGAAGAGTTTTATCTAAAACAAAAAATAAATATTAATCAACTTATAAATCAAGAAGGGTACAGGAAGAAAAAAGGAGCTAAGCCACATTTTTATCAAAATTGAACTGGCCCGCCCTATTTTGTAAAATACCAGTATTAGCAAATGCAAAACAGTGCATTTAAAATTATGTCCAAGGACTTTCCTACTGTTTGTTTGTCATTTTTAGTATTTAGAATAAAAAATTACAACTGTCTGGTAAATTAAGTGGTAAACTACAATATAATCAGGCAACATTTAAACAAAGTAACATCTTTTTGTAACCAATTACCTTAAAGTATCAAAAGTTTGTATTTAGTCAGTCTAAATTAAATTTGGTTTTCTGAACATTTTGGTAATTGTGACTAGGCCCCTTTTTTTCCTGAACCCTTCAAATCTGTTGGGGAGCACAGAAAGTGAGGCATAAATAAAAAAAGGTATACTGACCATTACTTCCCGGACTATGCTATTTTGTCTTCCACAATCCAATATTGCCATTCCAAACGGATTGAAGAAAGTTTGTACTAGAACAAATACAAAAACAGTAAAAGAAACAATCTGAACTAAATCAATATAAAAATCAAATGTGAGGCATGAATACAAAAAGTACAGTGACTATTACTTCCCTGACTAGGCTGTTTTTGTCTTCAACAATGCAATACTACTGCCACTCCAAACGGCTTGAAAAAGTTTGTACTAGAACAAATAAAAATACAGTTAGATCGATCGCTGCGTGCACCAAGAACTTTAAACATATCTTCAAAATGTTTATCACATACTAAATAGTTTTTACAAATTTGTTGTTTTATTCTTGAAAAATGGACTGCGAACACCCAATACTCAAATTTGAAATAAATCGTTATTAGGATTTCAGAGTGTTTACAAAACAATTTGGCATACAACAATACGATATATTACAGCTTTTATAACTAAAAATGACCACAAAAATTTAAAATAAGCTCAATCGTCAGCAAGATCAAGTAAACAAATTGAACATTTAAAACACAATTGAACAAGACCAAGTTGACAATACAATAAACAATTATTTACAAAATACTTACTATTTATTCATCCAGGATCCAGAGCACACCCAAATACAAACAAATTATAATTATTGACAATATGATATTGATAATCACAAAAAATACAGGTAAAATGGCAAATGTCATTCACCGCGAGGTAATCGATAATGGATGCCTGACAATTGACAATGACAAATGACACTCCCACTCTTTCCACCATCAATTGTAGATTTCTGTAAATTGTTGTGTACAGCGCCATCTAGAATCTGTTCCTTGAAACAAAAATATAGTTTCAGCTCGGGCTATACCAGTTACCGATACCTGTCGGTCACTAAGTCGGCGTTCCTTATGGCAGACACTAATCTTTTGCGTTTTTCGTTTACTGTGCCATCAGTAGCTAGTTGCCGTTGCTCCAACTCTAGTGTGAGTTCGGGATTCTTCAAGGTGTATACCCAGGTGACTGGCGGTACGGTTTCGGTTTGAGTCTCTCTACTCAAATCAGCTCGGTTCGATGAGTTATCGTTACTGTCGGCGGCTACGTTGACTGAAGAGTCGTTGTTTCTCGTAGTTTCGGATGCGACTTCGTCGTCGTTTAGGTCGGACATAAACTTACGATGATCCGATCGCGGAGCGGGTTTTAGTAGCAAGGGAGGAATGAGACCCGTGAAAATATTATTATCGAGAAAAAAATTGGGTGGGTATAGCAGAAGTAAATGTTGGAAAGGCTTTTGCCAGTTCTCCCGCTTTATATACATAAAATGACAGGTTTGCGGCCGATCTCACCGAAGTGGACGCAATACATTGGCGTACAAAATTATTTTATAGATGTTAATAACAATTTTGAGTAAATAGTTTAATAAATTGTGAAGAGCTGTTGAAATTTTGTAAAATTAGAATTTGAATATTATAATACATGTTTAATAATTATTTATAGTCCATAAATACATGCGATTGTCCGGTTCCGCCGATAAAAATTTAAAATTACTTATTCTATGAAACGACACTGGCAGGTAAACATTAGTGCGAAATTCTCGAAGCCGTTCGACGTGGTTTGACGTTTACCCCCTCTCTACCTACCAAAATCCTTTCCAACTTTTACTTTCGCTATAAGGCTATCTATCAAAAAAAAAAAAAAATAAAAAAAAAATTAAACCAAACTTTGGAGTAGGCTTATTCCTTTTCTACTTATTTTTTTTTTTTGGTTTTTTTATTCCGGGTACTGGCGTATCATTCACTTGTTTTCGGGGCGGTTATGTAAAGGGCGATAACGGAAAAACAGAAAGAGAGAAAATATTCTGTCGGAATCCGGGTGTATAAAAACTAGGGGTCTTGGGACTTAGAATAGGCCCCACGGAATTTTAAAAGAAAATTAATATAGAAAAACTGATATTTAAAACAGGATGCGATTGCCCTGGTTTTTAAAACAAAGGAAAGAGAAACTTATTCGGGGTACGTCGGCTTACGGAACTACACCTATCTAGTAATCACGCGGTCGAAAACCTATCTAGAAAATATCTGGTCCCTGCTCGGGAGCCATTTTGTGAGAGGCTTTCTCAATGACGTTCGAACTGGGTGTGCTCGGGCAAGTTTGTTTTAGAGTGGTTTGCTCCACTTTACCTGTTGGAACAAGTTCCAAGAAGGGCTACAGGTAGCTGCAGTAAAGAAAGAAAATTTCAGAGGGTAAACGATATTCTAGTAGTTATATAGTACCTGAAAACAGACATTTACAAGGGAATGAAAAACCAGGATTCAATTTGACATATATTGTTCGGTTTTTTTAATTCGTTTCGGTTAATATACATTGAGTCTAAATAATTGTTAAATTAACAGACAAAATCCAGATTTGCTTCCAAAATACTGATAAGGTTGCAAATAAATAATTGAATAAAAAGAAATTATAAACAACTCGAAAATTTAACTAATTCCTGCTGGTTTCACAGTGTTTTCGGACCACACTACTGAATGAAAACTACAGGAACAGTCAAATTACCTATCGGAAAATTATACAATGGAGAGCTAGTGATTTTGAAATTATTCGGAATTAAAACTGTCTATCTCTAAAATCAAATATTCGTGGCAAACAACTAAAATTAAATGAATCTCCGCGATTTTTGACTGACCCACCTTCTGCCGGCCTTCGCGTCGATTTTAAATGTTCGAGGACGGTAGTGGGGACGCGATAGGTTCACAGCAACATGAGATTTAACATAAAATCGATAATTATTTGCAAATATCGGGAATTTTGGACAATAATAATTTAAAATCGGAGAACTTTAAGAACACTGGTTGATCCAGTTAATTAAAAATAAGAATGAATTTTTAGTTTATTACAGTACTTTGACCATATATGGGCAGGGTTCTATGACCAAACAAGGTTCCGACAACACACATCAAAGTGCAACCGCAGAATAGACTGAAGGTGACAATGCGTTACAAATAGTCGCAAAGTAAATGCTGTCATGCTGCGTATCATTTTTATTAGGTTGATAAGATTTTGAGTTTCATAAGAACCTATTTTATGTACGGAAAAATATCGAGATATCTCATCAAATTTATTATTTGCTCATTGAAAAATTGAGAGGTAAAATTTATGTTATCATTTAATTTTTTGTTTTTCTATTTAAAACTTAGTTTCTAATATATACTCATATTTTTTTAGGTATCCAGCAGTAAATTCACATTTCTCTATTCTAGAGATATTAGCCAGCAAAGTGACTAATCAAGCAGAACTGGACGAGGTAATTATATCTGTTACTAGTATTGAAATGCATGTAGATATTAAAGCAAATTATTTTTATTTAGACTTTTCTAGAATATACAAAACTATTGTTCTGAAAAAATACCAATAATTGAATAAAAATAATAAAACAATAATAAATAGTAATCCTTATTATACACATTTAAAAACAACTTGATTTTTTGTATACCAATTAAATGTCCAACTAAGTAATTTCGACAATAATTGTGATAACTACCCAACTATCAAGGTAGTTTTACTAACATTATTTTTTTATTGTAGACTCTATGTTGTACAATATTTTATAGCACAAATAATAAAAGTAATTTTAAAAGACCCACTTCAAAATTGTGCGATGCCATCAATACATCTTTGTAATGCGGTCCGGGTAATTCAGAAGACAGGATTCAAAATAATAGCTATTTGTATTACTAGGGAGGAAAGTGCCACTTTTCCTCCCGCAGGATGAAGTTTACTGCCCGACGCGAAGCGGAGGGCAGTAAACATCGACAAAATTACATAACCTGTGCGAGAGCAATCAGTAAGATTAGTTAAGTTTTTCATTTTTCTCATTTTTTCATTTTTTTTTACGAAGCAACCCTATACGGCTCCAGGCCGCACAGGTTAGGTTAATTAATTTAATTTTTAATAAAAAAATCTTAAAATGTACCTAAAATGTCCCATTGAGAGACAACTCGACCTTACTACCTACATATTTTGTACGAATTAATATTATATTAATATTAAGTGATAAGTTAACAGTTTAACAGGCAGATCCACTGATTCACCTCTTCATCTAGTTGCTGGCCGGATAGAGAGATCCCTGGACAAAAAGGAGTCTGCCTTGTGTGTTTTCATAGACATAGAAGGTGCTTTTGATAAAACCACCTTCCCCAAGATAATAAACGCACTAACCAACAGGAATGTTCCACAAATAGTTAGTGGGTGGATACATAACATGCTCTCAAAGCGAGCAGTAAACGTAGGTGTAGAAGATGTGAATATAAGAGGCTTGGTTGCGAGAAGATGTCCTCAGGGAGGGGTGTTACACCTCTACTGTGGAACATGGTCCTCGACAATCTCATCAGCCGTCTGAATAATGACAGTCACTACACAATAGCATATGCAGATGACCTGGTCATCCTGACAACACTGCAGCAATCAAATACTTGACTATGACTAGACCGAATCTGCGCCTAGTCACAGACATCTCCATATCATGGGGCTGTCAGAATCCGCACTATACAGAGGGTGCGAATAAGAAGATTAGACCATTGAGCATATCTTTTACGATTGCTTGACGCTCTCATTTATTAGAAGATTTGTGTTCGGCGAGTATCGGCTAACACCGGCCGATATAAGAGATGCACCTCTTGGCGACGTTGTCAACCACTTTAAATCTGTAGGCTGGCTTATGAGCTAGGAGGTGCCTATCATCTTAAGATTATGTAATATGGGCCTAGTGAGGCCTAAGTGCTATGGGGCTAACCCACCCTCCACACGTTACAGATACAGAACAGTTTGTGATGATAAAATTTGTTAAAGTTGGCAGCTATCGTTTAAAATTATTGAAAAATTGGCCATTTGTACCTAATTTGACGATAGCCGCTGAGTTTAGTTTCCCCGGTAATAGGGATTAGACGGACGGCTGTATGGTGCCGTATGATTTTTTTATATTTTACTATTTTTAATGTTGATTTTCGATATATTGTCCTTTTGATCTAATGAAGTATAAATCTATTTTTTTTTCGATAAAATGTTATTCGATAAAATATATCTTTGATTAAATGGTATTCGATAAAATATGTTTTCAATCAAATGTCATTTGATAAAATGTATTGTAAAGCGATGCATTTCGGTATTCAGTCATGCTCTTATTATCCAAGTCACCCTCTGTCTTATTTGGCCTTTGAGTCTTAACTTTTCCGAATATCATACATAATTAAACCCCTCAAGACCAAACATATGTGACGACTATGGCGAAGGCGCTTTCGAACGAACAAACGAAGGGGATAATGTCACTAGTTTTGGCGATAACATTCTAGACCTTTTAAATGTGTACATAAATATTGATGGAAGAACACAGTAGAGTCAGTCGTGTACAAAAACTTGTGATGATAAATACTAAACATTTTAAAGACATTCGAAATATATATATATTGTTTATATATTGTGGGATTGTAAATAAATAGTGTACTAAAATAGCTAAACAACTGTGTGATATAAAACTGACTGAATAACGTTGAGAATTAGAAGAACGTGAACTGGAGACGACAGGGAAGAAATCAGAGCTGGCAGAACGACTTAAAAAAGCACTAGAAAATAAAGGTTTGGATCCGGAAACGTTTCTATTTTCGGATGATGCGTCTTCTATAATTTCCCCAATTTCCGATATGAAAAACGATATGTATTCTTTAAAAACTGATATTTTTTCTGATATGACTTCCATGAAAACCGATATTTCTTCTAATATTGCCTCATTTAAAACTAAAATTTCTTCAGACATTTCCTCCTTGGACATATCTTCTTTAGAAACCGAAATTTCTTCTGATTTGGAAAACAAAATATCTTCTTTAAAAGATAAAATCACTTTTGATATGACTTCTATGAAAAACTTAATTTCTTTTATGGAAGGTATGATTTCTTCCGTTGAGGAGAAAATAATTATTTCCGTTGAAAAGAAAATAAAAGAGATAGGAAAGAAGATAGAAGAAATTAAACACGTAGACCAGACCAAGGACGGTAAAATAAAGCGCCATAAGGTGGAGCCAAGGTTGAAATTAAAAGGAGCTGTAAATTCTGCCCTTGTCCTTCCGACGGAAAGATGAAACAGTTTGAAACAGCTGCCAGAGCAAACGAATGGTCTGAACAAGAGAAGGCAGTAAATTTGACCATCGCCCTTCGAGAAGACGCCTTTAGGTGTTCTTCAGACAATACCTGTGGAAGAGATGGATAATTTTAAACAGCTCAAAAAGATACCAAATATGCGATATGGCCACGAACACTTGAAGTAATTACACTTAAAGAATCACAAACAGAAACGAGACGAGACCCTTCAAGAATATCAAGTAGATATTGCCAGGTTGGTGCGATTTGCCTACCCATCATCTCCAGAAAACATGATGGAATGTTTGGCAGTCCAAACTATTTTGCCATTCATCAATAACTTCTAAACAGGACAAAGTGTGGAAGGAAATAGCTTTGTATTTCAA
>OV651815.1:20215482-20294033 GCA_927349885.1 Psylliodes chrysocephalus | reverse complement strand
TTTTAAATTGAATACTTTGTATTTTATTTCAGTTTTAGAATGCCTAAGTAATACTGTATTCAACCCTAAGTTTTTTTTAGGAAACATTACACTGCCCTACTTCAGAAAAAAGCCGCATGTATAAAAGTTCTTGTTTTGAATAAAAAGCGTTTAAATTTGTCCCACATTTCGAGTGTTTTTATTTTGCTTATAGTTATTAGATAAGTAGAGATATATTTATGATTTCTTAACTAATAATTAAAGGGCAATTTATATTTTGGTCTAATAACAAAGGTTTTTGACAAATTATAAAAATATAATAGATTTTAAATTATTAAAGTAAGAAAACTGTGACATACGGCATTTTGTCTAATGGAATTTAAATAGCACTAGTAAAAAAGCCGCATGTCAGTCACATACGGCAATTTGCCTTAAGTAATTTAAACAATACTAGCGAAAAAAGTCGCATGTGAAAATTTCACCTATTTGATAGGCATGAAAAGTGCAGAGTTTAGACTAACAGTAAGAAACATAGTTCAAAAAATTTAAAAATTCAGTAGAGTTTTGAGATTTGGAATAAATTAGGAAGATTTCAATAACTGAGTTTGTATTGGGATCGTAAAACACTCCTCAAACCTTATAAAGAAAAAAAATAAGGACAATTGATATATTTTTTTCTGGGATTGTCATTAAATGTCACTTTTAGTGACATTTCTCAATCATCGAAGTAACACTTTTACTGCCCAAGCATTAAAATCATTTTTATTGCATATGCAGTAAAAGAGCTACTTCTATGATCAATAAATGTTACTGAAATAGACATTTAATGTCAATCGGAGAATATATTAATAAAAAATCATAAAATACGATTAGAATAAATATTAAAAATGTGTGAGTTATAACCCTTATACCTACTTAACAGGTTTTCATTTTATATCCATTTTTTTAAAACAGACTGTATAAACAATCGGAGAAAAAATTGTATGTTTTACAAAGCAGAGAAACATATTTACTGACATGGCTAGTTTCATACCCTCGGCTTCGCCGCAGCAGTAAATATGTTACTTATCTGCCTAGTTAAACAAATAATAACTATTAAAAGTAGTCAAAAAAAGTTTTATTGAAGTTCAAATAATAAATGTAAACACATAAAAATATTGTAAAGAGTTTTAAAACAAATAAGAATTCTCTTATATTTCAATACATAAACAGAAATAAAACTAAATAATAAAAAAATGTCCAAAAATTTCAAACTGAAATGTTTAATCTTCATCCTCAATATGCTCTATGAGATTACGCGAATTATTGTTTACTGCCAAGTCCTTCCAAAACTTTTTTTTTTGCAAAGGAATGATGTCACCAAGATTTGTTAATATTGTTTGTTTTCTCTTATCGGTAATACCTCGATCTTCAGAGTTTTCTTGAGCTTCAGCCAGCATGGATAATTTGGTTTTTGGTATAAAGAAAAGAATTCTGCTGTCACCATTAAATTTTTCCTTGTAATATAAATGTGTCTCTCCCCTTTTCGCCGTTATTTCTACCATGTTTTTGAGCAGAGGTTTTACTGGATTTAATTTTTTAATTTGGTAATCAGAGGTTAAGGTAGGCCATTTTTTGAAGTTTCTAAAACTCATTTCTTTCACAATGGTGTGACTATTTGAACAGTTGCCTACAACTTCGACAAAATCTTGGAAGTCGTATATTTTTGGGGTTTTCTTCATTTCTAGCTCCACGAGGTGATGAAAAGAATCCGCTGACATAAACGAGTGACCAGGCTCAAAATATTTTATTGTAATGGTGTCAGCTGCAATTTTTTCAGAATTGATTGCGTACACTAAGTAGCTTAATAGATACCAGTTTTTATTTTGGCTGGAACAATTGTCAGCCCAGAGAACAACGTTTTTGCAGTCACGTGAGCTTTCAAGAAATGTGTCATAGGTACTAACTATGTCCTCCTTTTTTCTACCAGAAGTTGCCAATATTTTTCGTTAATTATTAGTCTTCTCTCCTGACTAAATTTCATAAAACATTTGTCTCTGCACTTGGAAGCAGGTTTTACTTGATGCAGTTTTAATTTATTGTTATGAAGAAATTTTTTTCGTTCTGTTAGAGAAAACTTATATTTTTTCTTGATCTTTCTTTTCCTCGTTTTGTAGTAGCAAATTCATCTATAGCAAATACTTCTTTTCTAGTAGGTGACAAATTAGTTTCTTCTTCTGCTATGTCTATCCTATTTGTTTCTAGTTTCTCAGATTCCTCATTGATATGTCCAATGTTATCGAGGTTGTTCAGTTCCTGTATTTGTGTCAAATTCTGTACATGCAAGGGTTCAATTTCTTCCATAACGATCGGGTTAGTGATGTTATTTGTCTCAATAATTTCTAAAGTAACATTTTCTGCAACTTCACTTGTGAAACTGATTAAATGTTCTTCAATAAAACTGTTTGTAAGAATAGGAACATTATTTTCATCAGTCATTATCAAATTCTCAATATCAAAAGATGAATCAACAGAAATAGCTTCATGGTTTTCAATTGTTTTAAAAGTACTGTCTATAATTAATTCTAATATTTCTTTAGCTACGCAGATACTCGTGCCGCTTCTTCTAACTTTTAAATCTTTACTTGGCCTTAAATTTTCAATTCCATCAGGAGGGTGCTTTTGAGACTGGCGTTTTCTTAAAATAGTTTCATGTTGCTGATTTCTCTCATTGAAAATTAATGGCGATGTTGATTTTGTCGCTAACATTGCAATTTTTTTTCCTCGGTTCATTTTATCTATAACAAAAAAATGGAAATTCAAAATTCAATGTCACTAACACCTTTGTTTCTCTTTAACACTAATTTTGTTATGTTGCTATCATTATTACTCAAAAAGAAAAAATAACTTACCTATATTATTAAAGAAATATTTTTAATACGTTAAACTAATCTCTAAAAAAATACAACTTACACGCCACTTCGAAAGACTAAACTCAATTGACAGTAAATTTGTGTTGTGACGGTTCGCGCAGGTCTTTATGGACACAAGAGAAGAATGCCGTATGTAATAACATACGGCATTTAGTACTGATATACTGATAAAAATCCACAAGACTACTAGAAAAGAAAGCCGGATGTACAATATGAGTATACCAGAAATTGAAATATACTAGTAAATAAAGCCGCATGTGTCTACATACGGCGTTTATAACTTGCATTACTGACCGACAAAGTCTACATGCGGCTCTATTTTGATACATACGGCATTTTTTACTAGTAAATTAGGCAGAAAAAACGGTTCTACACCAATCAGATAATTTTTAAAATAACTTTTTTTGATATTATTTACTTAAAAATAAAGATAATTTTGATTTTTTCTAGAAAATAAGACCTCATAGAATTCAAATATAACATTAACTCAATTTGCTTAAAATCTCGACATGCGGCTTTCTTTCGAAGTAGGGCAGTACAGGATTGCCAAGCAATTAATTCTTTTTTCTACACCCGTAATATAATAATGCACTTATATGCCCATAATCCGTTTTATAATGTTACCCATATTATAATACAGATTTTTCATAACGATACAGATTTTTAATCAATAGACACCCATAATTTTTCAATCAAGCATGCTGTGCATTTGACGTTTGTCCATTTCCTTTGTAATTGTTTTAGTTATCAAAATTAGTAGGTATAAAATTAGGTATCGTTGAATAGGTAAATTTATAAGGAATTTTATGCCAAAATAATATACAGCGAGTTGCATTTGAAAAAATTGAGTAAATTAAATTTAAAATTAGCCATATTTAAGACATGTTACAAAACACTTTGTAGAAAATATTTCAGTTCTATCACCACTATTCGTTAGCTTAATATCTTATAAGTCTGTATTTCTAAAGGTACTTTAGACGCCTGTACTCAGTTAACGACATTCAGTATTCATTCTCAAAAAATGAATACACAGCATGTATTTTTTTTTTTAGATCCAAAAGGGGTGTTATCTTCTATTTGAATTCTACGATGTAAATTAAATTTAAAAGGCCAAGTCTACTTTACGATAAAACGAAAGATACTATAATAGGTACTATAACAACAAAAGAATGTTGAGCGTCACCAAGTTTTTGAGTAAGAACTATAGAAAAATCTGATTTTAAATGCTTTGTTTCATTAAGTCGGCAAATAAAAGAAATTGAGAAAATATAATAATAATAATAATAATAATAATAATAATAATAATAATAATAATAATGTTTATTCAATTCAATTCAATTCAGTACAGTACATAAATTCAATAATAAATATAAATATAAGGATAGATACATAAAAGTTAGGATAAATACAAGTAACATATTATTAAAAAGACTTAGTAACTACCTCATTAAAATAATACATACTAAGTAGAGGGTGAATAAACAATGAAAGGAATGCAATATTACATTTAATGATTGTTACACAATGAATTACTGATTAATGACTCGAATGACTAAATGAATGAATATGAATAATGAATATTAATAAAATTAATTGTTATCTTTGCATCGACCATGTGGCATGACACAGCAGCACTTCCCTGTTAAATCGTCTCCTGGGTAGATGAAGTCTGTCCAATACTAACTGAGGTTACTTTGCGAACTATACCCAACCATTGATTTTGAACACTCTAAACTATTTAAAATTAAAATACAAATTATAGATAAGGATTATTTATTACAGCATGGTCCGCTTTTATGACATTTTCTGGTACATTTCATACGAGCTTTAAAACATTTTTTTATATTTCTACACATATTTTTCTTAAATCTAAACAAAATCTACGATGATTTAATACCTCATAAACCATGTTTTGTAACAAAATAATTTTACTACAAATACCCCCCTTTTCTTCGCCCCTGGGAAATAGACCCCATAGGGAACCTACCCCCTGAGTCTGCCGTCAATATTATTTAATGATTTCAGAAAAAAATTATTAGAAATTGTTTTTTTAATTTGAGGTTACTTTTATGTTTTTGGTTCTCTTACCGTTTTAAAACTTTTCTAGTTCTTCAAAATAATTGTGTTTCTATACAAATACATTATATAAATCAGCACACGTTTTACTCATTTTCAGGGCCGCTGAGAGCCAGGGTGAAGCCCTGTGGCAAAAACACTGACAAGGGCCCCTTATATAATCGGGTGACAGATTTGCGGAAAATAGCGGGGCATTTTTATAAAATCGTCCTTTCTGAGTTAATTTCTAAAAAAAAAAAAAAAGAAAAAAAGGTCCTTTATAGCTAAATCAGGTACTTTCTTGGTGAAATCTAAAAAAAGTCCTCTCTTTTTTGGACTTTTGTACCCGGGCCCAGGGGATTTTGCCCCCCCTGCTCCCTCTCGTCGGACCTGCTCATTTTAAATATAATTAATATGTTGCACAAATATTACGTGGGTACAAAAAACATCTAATCAACTAAACAATAATCATGATTGCATTTCGCCTGGCACATCATCAGTCGTATTTTAATACGACGGATTTCATCTAGTAGGATTCAAAAACACATCTGCTTGGGTTTAATTTAAGAATAAGACTAACAAGCGGCAGGCTTATTATAATACGCCTAAAATTATCAGTCAAATTGTGAGATTTTTAATTATTTGGGTAGTATTATGATATGCCTAGTCACATTGAAAAAGTCTAGACGTATTATAATAAGACTGATTTTACAATAAGCCTGCGACATATATATATATATATATATATATATATATATATATATATATATATATATATATATATATATATATATATATATATATATATATAGTGACAGTATTATTGCAGATGAAATCTAATTTTTTAAATGACCACCTTTTATGATACAAGTCTGATTAAATAACTTTTAATATTCAACCTTTCATCATAACAATGGTGACAGTATTGTTTTTGATGAAATAATTTACAACATCCTTTCATTCATCACAACAATTAGTGACAGTTTTATTGATGATGAAATAATTAATCAAACTGCATTCTCAGATAAAACATTATTAAATAATAATTTAGGTACAAAGTAATCTTCCTAACTAGGTTCCTTATTAGTAATTTCTATATTTAATCTAACACACTTGTATACATAAACAACGAATGACACATAATTTGACATAACAGTTAAATTTCAAACTGAATTTTAACCACAATAATTTTAAGTTATATTATAAAACTGTGTAATTATATTTCTATATGTGCATCAAAATCATAAAATTTAAAATATTTAACATCATTAATAATTCATCCTCACAAAGATGTAAGTAACTCACTCTCTTAATAATATTATGTTCCTATGAAGACACACCACACCTTTTGTAGATTCCCTGAAGATGGAAATAAGTTATTAAATTTCCGAAAGCTTGGATCATCTTTAAAGAGTTTTCTTTATTACAAATTGCTGCTGCCCCCAATAAATTAGTTTGAATTTTATATATATATATATATATATATATATATATATATATATATATATATATATATATATATCCACAAAGTTAAAATTAAGTAAAAATCGAAATTAATAACAGAAATTAGTAAAAAAAATATTATTGAAAATTAACTTCATAATCATTTATACAGTAAAAGCAACGAGTAACGAGATATCTTAAAAAATCTCTCTTTTTGCAATTTATTGCAATATGGCGGCAACAGCAGCAAAGATACGAGGTAGCAATATAAAAATTCTGAAAAAGCAGCTCAAAATACGTAGAATCATAAAATATCAAAATTTCCGCAAATTTTTCCAGGTAAATTTACGTAGTTACTGAACTATATTTGGGTAAAATTAACATATTTCCAGCCCATAAATCTGTGGTAGCTCCATGTACATACAGTTTTCAGACACCCTGTGTTTTTGTTATGTTGATCTTTGCAACTATAATTATTAAATGATTTATAAAAAAAGGGCTGGTTTGAATTTCCTATAACTTTTTAAAGGCAGACGATCACAATTAAAAAAATATTGATATTTATTTCGGTTATCTAGAAACATTAGTTGTATTTACAAAAAAAAAGGAGGAAAATACTGAATAATTTAAAAACCTTTTACTCGTAAGATCACTAATAGTTAATACTTCATGTACAATATTTTATTCAATCAATCTTTCCAGGTTTGACAATAAGTTGGTAGTGTTTAATTTAAATAAAACAATCATTCGTTGTAAAGAATTAGAATAAAAAAGGAAAATGGCTTTTTCAAATAAATGTGCAAGAAGTGAAAAGTTTTCTATGGAACTAATTTACAAAATAGGCTGCTATTTGAGAATTTTTCCCATGGAAATAGGAACATTTAAGAAATTTGTTACACTTGTGATTCTGCTGATATTTGGAATTGTCACTACATATTTGATAGTTAATGAATATTTTGAATCAATGCTTAGACCAAAAATTGATGAAGTTGCTGAAATTGTATACATACTAACGTTTTTAGTTCTAATGATTTTTTACTTTTTATGCGTATGTGGAAGTCATTTAACAACAAAAAATTGGAAAACATTTTTTAAAATTGCCAACTATTTAGATCATGTGATTGTAGGAAGACCAAGTGATTTTCTGCATTTTTTAAAATTAATTCCCTTTCTTATATTCTATGGATTAACATTTTTTTCAAGTTCATACTTTTTAGTTGGGCGCTCAAACTATCTATTACCTACAATTTTATTTACAATCTTCAGTTTGCTATGGATACAAATAATTTTTTTCACGATCATTATCTGGGAAATTTGTTTATTTGCATCGAAAAAATATGGATACTTAAATGATCTAGTTACAATGCAATTTAAAAATGAAATTAACACATACGATATTATTAAAATTTTAAAAAAACTTCAACAATTCATTAATTTATTTAATACGATGTTTGGTAAATATATGTTGATGTTAATAATGTTAGCATTTGCGAATTTAATAAATGCATTAAACTTATTTTTTATTGTAAGTCAAACTGAAAACTTATTTACACCACTTATGTTGTGTGGTTTAACTTATATCTGTTTAGCATATTCGGTAAGTATATATTTTATAAAAGTTTTTATATTATAGTCTATTTTTATGTATGAGAGAGTATTAAAATAATAAAGCGTTCGTAATCCATAGGCGTACCAATTCTTTTAGTAGACAGTTAAAATATTTTTTGAAGTTATTCCTCGAGTATACAATTCTAAACAGCTGAAGGTAAAAAAGTGCAATTTTTTCTAAAATGTTTTATTTTTCCACAAGGTATGTTAAGAACATTGTGTTAAACGGGTTATGTAGGTATAAGGGTTTAAACTTTGACTTTTAAACAACGTTACGTTCATAAATAATAATTTTGATATAAAAACTACTTCTTACCTACAAATCCAAATCCAGAATCGAAATCAGAAGATGAACTGTCGCAACCAATATTTACAATGAGTGACTCGATCATTTCATCAGTAATATTGTCCAACTTCCACATTTTCTCTTCTTCTTTAATCGTATGATTTACTGCCTTTTCCCAGTTTTCAGGCTTCACATTATTTACAGCCTCCAAAAACAACTGTTTAACATCACACTCATTTTAGAAGAATTATTTTTGCTTGAAACTTCTCCCTTTATCTGTGCCCATATCAGTTCAATCGGGTTTACTTCGCAATGATAAGGTGGTGATCTAACCACCGTCATCCCACGATTTTTGCAATTTCATCAATTTCATATTTTTTGAATTTCTCTTTATGAAAGGAACACAAATGATACAGTTATTTTCTCACAGAACCGGGATGGAACTTAATATTCTTTGAATTTAGCCAATTCTGTTAATTTTTTTTTAACCACTTGGTTGTTGTGGGCATTTTTTCTATAAGTCTCGAGTGATAACTTGCATTATTCATTACTATTATACAGTTCTGAGGAAGAAGATCTATAATTTGTTTGAACCACTCTTTAAAGACATCAGCATTCATGTCCTCATGGTAGTCACAGGTACGAGTAGATTCAAAAGTCAATAAACCACCTTTAAAAAAACCGTTTGAACTACCGATGTGTACTATTACTAGTCTGCGCCCCTTTCCTGATGGTGGATTTAAACCAGTAGATAAATTATTTAAAAAAGCCTGTCTTCGACTTGTAACACTTTCATCTTGCCAAATGTTTTTTGGTTTATGTCCCTCGTTGATCCATGTTTCATCTAAATAAAATATATTTCTTCTTTGGTTTCTCATTTCTTTTATAGTCCTTAGGTAATTTCTTCTCCATACTACAATATCGCTTCTTTCTATTAAAATAGACTTTCTGGAATGCTTTTTCCATAGAAAACCTATTTTTTTTAAAAGTTTCCATAGTGTGCTTCGACTCATTTCAGGGTAATCCTTATCATCTCGAACCGTGGCAAGAACTTTGTCTACTGTCGGAAATTCTTTTCTAAAGAAGAACGCATGCACTTTCCTTCGAAGTCTTTCTGTCAAAAGATTTTCTAATTGAAATTTTGGTTTTCCTGGAGCTTTACGTGCTGTTTGAAACTCGCCACATTTCTCTTCTTTAACAACTCTGTAAATCGTAGATTTCCCAACACCAAGCGTACTACTAACTAATTCCACTGTGTCATCAACACTTTTACATAAATGTTTGTCTGTAAATGATTTAAAACAATTAAATATTAATGTTTTTTCATTAATCGTTAAATGACCGATTTTTTGTCGTTTACGCGGCCCTTCCAAATTTTCTATGATCACACTAGAATTCACACTGCACCTTGCAAGTTGCAACTAAACGACATTTAGTAAACTGTCAAGAATACACAACTTGGACCTCCTTACTAAATGGGAAACCTATAATCGCATTTTCGGTGAAATTTGTTGGGAAGGTATTTATCTACTTATAATTCGATTACTGTAAGAAATTCTTGGAATTAAAATAAAACAACATTGGCAAATAGGTACTTATTGAAAATAATCTTAAGATACGGCTATGTTATCTTTAATACACAGGGCTTTTGGCCTCTCCAAACCTTTTTCTATTGTTCTGTACATCTTATGTTTATAAAGGACCAATAAAAGACCCAAAACTTGTAATAGCTCAGGTACATTTATTACAATTTTAGAAAATATTTAGATTACTCTGTAAAAATATTTAAAATGACCGTACTAAGTTTTGCATTAGAAATGCTGTTTTATTACTCTCTCATACATAAAAATAGACATTAGTAGAGGAGACCGTGGGAGATCGACCTTCGCCCATCTGATAAGATGAGTCATATTTTTTATGAAATTTTATTAATTCATTAACACGTCTATGGGAAGTTGCCATTGGAAAAGTGTTCATGGCTATTTTTAATTAAATAAATTTTATTCAATTTTTTATAACCTTCACTTTTTTGGTAACCGAACAAACTTAATTTTAACAGATGTTTTTAACATGGAAAATATGCCTCAGTAGGCTTGTTTACTTATGGCTACCTAGCAAGCAGGTATAAACAGGTAAGTCAATATAGGTAACTACACCGATATGTCAACCAATAAAAATTGATATCAGAAGAAAGATAATTTAATTACAAAAATAATCGTATAGGTTTGCCTGCAAAAAACTGTTCATGGAATACTAATGCCTTAAAGTTTTAAAATCGGAGCAATTTAATATGTGCGAGAGAAAAAGTAAAACGTGTTTTATATAGCATTATTTGTATGTTTTTCCGTCAAGGCCAATCACATGGAGCTCTATTACGGATAGCCTGTGTTTATCTACCGTCTGTAGATGTATTTTTTCTATTGGTTTGGTTATTGTCTTAAATTAAACACTACTTTTTTCACTACGATTTATTAAACGAAACAAACGTTAACATGCCATGCTTGTATCGCTCTCAAGGGCCAGATCTCGAATGGCTCTACGATCGATACGGATCGTTTACAAAAAGATCGAGTTGGGCGCTACCAAATAAAGTAACTGTTACATGGGCTGGAACCATTCGGTTACGCAACATAGCCGCCCACCTTGAAAGTTCCTACTTTCAAAACAAATAATTAACATTAAAATTGAAACGATTACAAAAACTCAAAAAATTATAAAAAATGAACTAATAAAAGATTACTAAGTCAAAGTCTGTTTGTTCTTCATCCATTTCTATGGGCAACGGACAAATTCTTTGTACAGGTCTTTTTACCAAGCCACTACTCGTTTTAAGCGTAACTACCCACACTAGATTATCCGCACCTGGATGCACTGCCACTATTCTTCCCATCTTCCAAGCCATGGGAAGGGTACCATCTTCTTTGACGATGACTAACATGCCAGCCTTAAGCTCCAAGGTACAAGCTTGAGGCCATTTTGCACGCTGCTGTAAGTTATGCAAATATTCCCGTTGCCAACGAGACCAGAAGTGTTGAACCATCTGCTGCAACTGCTCATACTTTTTTAATCTTAAGTGTAAAGGTTTTTTTGGAGTATCTTTTTCTTTATTTTCTCGTCCCGATGTTGCCCTCAATATTATGCATTTTTCTTCTAACCACGTTAGAAATTCGTTAAACGTCGGTAAACCTTCAAATTTTTCGATAAAGTCCGCATCCCACTCTTTTTTCGTTTCATTATCGAATTTCCGCGTTAGTAATAAAATTAATAAACCACCCCAGTCCTCTACTGGTTCCCCTAGACTAATTAAAGATCGTGTATGATTTTGAATATCATCTAACATATTTACTAACTCTAATTTTTTATGCAATGCCGTTAAATCCACTAAAGATTTAATATGCTCCTGTATTATTAATGGTTTGTGATCAAATCTCTTTTTTAATAAGTCAAATGCGGTTTTATAATTTTGTCGTTTTATATCAAAATAATCTAGAACTTTTTTGCTGTGCCTTCTAAGCAGCTTAATAAGTAAGTGAATTTTTGGATATCATCTAAATCCCCGTTATCGTGCACTAATGTTTTAAATGTATCATGAAATTGTATCCATTTTTCGAAATCCCATTAAATTTCGGTAAACTTAATTTTGGCAATTTAACAAAACTATTTATTTCTGGTTTTGCTCTAGGTACGCCACTGCTACTTGAAAATGTTTGATTGTATGTGAATATGTGCTGTCTGGCCAATGCTACTGCGCTAAAAAATGTATCCTCAAATCTTTTTCTTATTTGAGGATCTGTAGCCCCGTTTAACTTCTCTACCCTCGACTGTACACCTAAAAACTCATTGTACACAGTATCTATCCTTTCCAAACGCACCTGTAATTCGATTGTTTTCGTGCCGTCGTAGCTATCAACAAAGCTCTTAAATCTGTTTAAATTTTCAAACGTTTCATCTCTTTCCCTCGCTAACCCTACTAATAGTTCCGCTCTCTTTTGTTCCGACATCGTTCTGTATTCGTTGCTTTATGCTTCAATTTACCGATATTATGCAATCGATTGTAATCGATATTTCGATTCCCGTTTCTCGTTTCCCTCTAATTTACGACCTGACCTAACCTAACAGCTAACCACGTTTTATTTAAAATATAAAAAAAAACTAAACGATCAAATAAAATACCACGATTACAGTATTTTCCCAAATAAAACCAAATAAATTGTAGGATATAATAAGCTTTGATAGGGATAGGAAGGAGACTAACCTTTTTTCTTGTCTAGACTCTGCTACACTCACAGGAACCGGCTTTCTCGTTATATTCACTGGCGCTGGTAATTTTAATTTTGCTCGAAGGACCACATGTTTATTTACCGTCTGTAGATGTATTTTTTCTATTGGTTTGGTTATTGTCTTAAATTAAACACTACTTTTTTCACTATGATTTATTAAACGAAACAAACGTTAACATGCCATGCTTGTATCGCTCTCAAGGGCCAGATCTCGAATGGCTCTACGATCGATACGGATCGTTTACAAAAAGATCGAGTTGGGCGCTACCAAATAAAGTAACTGTTACATGGGCTTGAACCATTCGGTTACGCAACAGCCTGTCCTGATAAAGGGGTTTAAATTATCGAACTCCCCTAATCAGGTTGACTAGTAACCTCAGGGGTTGGGTTCCTGTAAATAGAAAGAAGAACAAAAGAAATTGTTTGATTGATAGAATATGAATGGGCCTTTATTATCTATAACCTCGATCGTTGTCAAAATTAAAATTATAACCAACAAATTTACATTTATACGAAATGTTGACTATTAGGAAAGAAAGAAAATTATTATGTACAAGGCGTGTTTCCACAACTATTCTTACCTATAAATTAAATACCTTTAGAATATATAACCCTCCAAGTGGGTGGTCAAAGTTTACGTAGAGTACTCTTCGTATTACAAAAGAAAAACGGGTAGGTGGATATTACAATTAAATAGGTATATATATAATCAAGTACTTAACTCTATATTTGTTGTAGGCTGAGTCTCTCTGGGCTGCTATGAAAATGACTTCGGTGGGGTTATCTAATTGTCTGTACTCTGTTGCTAGCACGCAAACGTTGAAGTGGAGAAGCCCTATCTGTACTCTGTTGCTAGCACGCAACCGGTGAAGTGGAGAAGCCCTATTCAATATGGAGAGGTGGAGAGAACTTGCACACATTCCTTAGAAGTATTTCTCTAATAAAAGCGTAAACCCAGAATTGTAAATCTGAACGAGCGAAGCAAGGAACGCATGAACGAAAGGAGCGAACCAAGGAGGTCTGAAAAACATTGACGATTGTAACGATTAAGTATACAGAAGGCTGTTGGGAATATAGGTAAGTGAACTAATAATTCATTTTGAAAAACTCACCCTTGATGGTATGTGACCGTTTGGATTATTAATTTATTCAATTCACACTTTTAGCCCGATACTATATCCACCACTAGGTGTATGAATCACAAAGATTACTAACAATATATCGGACTAAAGGAATCTATGGTTTTTGCACAGGAATAAATCCTAGAAAATCCTAGCTGAAATCTTGGCACATGCCACAATCAGAATCCAAGCAAAAACTGGGCCAGGAAGGAAGTTCCACAAAATGGCCAACAAAAGTCAATGTCTTAGCAAGAAGGCCCTGACTACAAAAGGGTAATAGGATAATTTCTGGTAAGACTGTGGTGAATATTTATAAATTTAGAAGAATCTGACAACTGAAGGAGTTAAAATCGACATGTAAACAATAACAATAAAAATATAGCTTTTTAGTAATTAAATGAGCTAGAGTTATTGTTCAAAGTAGCGAAATATATTTACTTAAATTTTAAATTATTTATTAAGGTATTAATTATAATTGAATATACTCCAGGTGAGATTATACTTTATTACAAAATATTATTTTATATTTTACTACAAAATATGTTTGATAAAAATGGATATTTTATGAATTTATTTATTGATTTATATACATTTATATACATTTATATACATTTATATACATTTATATACATTTATATACATTTATATACATTTATATACATTTATATACATTTATATACATTTATATACATTTATATACATTTATATACATTTATATACCACACAATCTTAAATCTAAAGGTAACTAAAGAGATTAGCATAGGTTATACTAGAATAGGTAAGTAATAGAGTTAAAAAATTCGCCATACATTACCGTCTCGATGATGGTGGGTGAGGTTTTCCGGGTTTTCCTCACCTGTAAGTCAAATGGCACCATCAATCATCTTTAAGTCGCCCCGGAGCGCCACGGCAAATAATAATAATAGCCGTCCCTTTCCCCGGACAAGCTCAGCTTTTGGGGTTAAAATTCACTCGTAAGGGGGTGAATTAGGGAGAGTATTATTATTATTATAGTTTAGTAATTAGAGTAGCTTAGGGTAAGTTAGAATCAAATAGAAGTAGAATAGTGTACATAGTTAAGCATAGACTAGATTAGAAGTAGAATAGTGTAAATAGTTAAGTGTAGAATAGGAATAGGTATGATAGATTAGACTAATTTAGGATAGGGTAGGATAGACATTAGAATAAGTTAGAATAATTGAGATTAGTTTAGAACAGTTTAGGATAGTTTAGAATAGAAAAACCTAGTTTAGAGTAGTGTAAGTTTAGAATAATTTACAATAGGGTAGGCTAGGAAATAGGATAGGTTAGAATAGTTTAGAGTAGTGTAAACTAGGGTAATTTAGACTAGTCTAGGTTTAGATAGAATAAAACCCGTAACAGATTTGACAACAAAAAATTTTTTAGCTTCTCTTAAGCGCTTTATCTCCAGAAGGGGAAAACCTTCTAATTAAAAAATTTCTACTTAAACAAAGACAGAATCGAAAATTTTACTATTAATGAAAAAATTAAATTCAACTTTATACCTAGTAGTGAAGTAAAACTTGGAAGTAAAGTCGCTTAGTTTTTGAGAGAAAAAAACCGGCGTAGAACCAAACAAGACTTAGTGCAATTCTTTAGTAAGGTAATCGGGTACACGAAATCATTTTTGACATTTTTTGGTGGTCAAGAACTTTTTTATTTCGAGAAAACTTAAAAAAAATCAATTTTTTATATAACATGTTTTTTAACGTCTCCACCGCTATATCTCGGAAAATAATCGTGATAATTTTTTTACATACTAGACACAATAGCGCTTTGAACAATACCCCACTTAAATTCCAAAAAAAATTTGTTCATTTGTTAAAATAACAGCAAACTCAAACTTGTTATTTTTAGTAACGTAATTTTAAGCAATCAAGAAAAAAGTTTATTTGTAAAAATTTGTACATATATGCTGCGAACAAATTGATGCCAATAGTCAAAAAAAGTTTTTAGAATAAAAACTTTTTATGTGTCGGTTGTAGTATCAAGTCAGCGATTTTTCTTAAACGGGCCAAAATCATATTTTTGCGGCCTGCGAGCGCGACCAGCGCGCGGCGGACGGTCCCTATCGGTCGGAACGTTCTTAGTTCTGATAATGTGTAGGTTTCGGACTTATTTCAATAGCTCTAGAGATAGAGATGTAAAGCAGATGCAAAGATAAAAAATATAAAAAGAGATCCGAAAGATAGGTATATAAATACATATAAATATCAATCAGTGTTATAAACTAACCCCATATACTTACCTAATTAGTAGTTTATTAAACATTTAAGGTTTATCGTTAAAATATTTATTATTTCTACTTTCGTCATCTTCTGGATCTACGTCAAAATCTGTGATACTGTTGTTGCAGGAACGACATTTACACTCGTTACAACATTTTAGGCCTTCTTTAACACAAGTGCATTTTTCAAAGTAAATCGATTGTTTCCAAAAAAATGTATCAATATTTAAATGTTTTTGATGAACCGCAACCCAAGTTCTGCTACAACTTTGTTGTAATTGATAAAACTAGAATACCAATTATTTTTAGACATAATAGTTTGAACATCACTCCATCCCAGGAAAGAATACTCATTCTAGGGGAATTTCAACAATCACCAAAATAAATTCATCTTTTTCGAGCTAGTTGAATTTTCTTGAGATATTGTTGGTAACTTTAATTCAGGAAGTACAGGACGGGTTTTATTATATTTTTCAAGTCGCTGCAGACTTATGTCCGTTTCTTCTATGCTTAAAGCGAATTTACCTCCTTTAATCGGGTCCCTAATTGGTTGTATAGAGTGTTTTTTTTGAAACACAACCATCGCCGTAGCATGTGTTGTTCCTTTTCCATCAATGGTTTTCTCGTTAAGGTCAAAATTATCAATACTTGCCCGAATGTAATTTTTTTTTTCAGGTGCAACCTTCGCAAAACATTTAGGGACATATATATCTTCTTTATCATCGGTTTATTGTTTTACCTCGGCAAATAGCTTTGCATCTATAAGCCATGACACGAACAGGAGTAAAATATTTGGAACGTCATGCTGAAACCTCATTTTATTAATATCATCTGGTGTGAGAAATCCAGTTTTTGTTTGAAATGAAGCCATTGCACTACGTAATATGGCAACAGCTCTTAATAAAATTAGAATTTCGGATATTTCTTTAAGAAGTAAAATATCTTTCTGAACATCAGTATCAATACTGTCAATACTTGCTAAGGAGTTGGACATTGTCGAATTATTTTAGGGTGAGTTTCTGATAATATTGGGACCAGTTTTCTTATTTTTATGGAAATTTATGTTTCTTGGAGATATAAAGTGGCTGTAACATAATTTATGGTATTTTGCATCAAACGCAAATAAATCTTCATAGCCACTTAATTTAGAAATCATATCTATATCATTTTTATTTTTGGCAGCTTTAATAATTTTTTGATAAGTAGCTTTTCCACTACCTAAAAATATATGTAGCAAAGGTAGAAATTAAATAAAATTTAAATTACCTGTTTGAACCGATATCAGACTTTTCTTCTTTTTTTGTTTCACTTTATTGCAAATAAGGCACATTTTTCTAATATTAAAACTATCGCATTTCAATCGAGTACCAAAATAATTTGAAGGGCCGGCGGCAGCACTGTCTGTTTGCAAATAACAATCAATGTTATTAGAACTTGTGTAAGATTTACGACAGTCTATATATTTTATTTTAATTTCGCCGTTTAAAATACCATTTTTTTCGGACAGAATTTCTTTAGCAACATTGTCTTTTTTTTTCAGCACTCGATATTAATGATAACAAACCTTGTATTCTAGGCCTCTATATCACAGATTTGTTACCATCCTGCTCAATCTTACAAATAATTCACTCCATTGTCTAACAAAAACGAAATAATTGCACACAGCAAACAATACACAATGTCAATCGCCTCTACTTAGACTACCGCGTCCTATCCTGCTTGCGGAGCGTATTGCAATCCAATGACTTATTTAGAGCGCTACAAAAAAAATTCCCTGTTACAGTAATCGCCAAATGTGAAGAACCAACGACGCGCATTTATAACGCTACGAACACGCCTACCGATGAATAGAATTGGTAGCTTACCTAGAAAGTTGTAAACCAGGGGCGCGTATATTTTAAGACATAAAATAAATGGAAAATAGTGAATGATACTTGTTCATACATATTGCTTAGTGTTATTATTAGTACATAATTCTATAGTCAATTAAAAAATCATTATTTTTAAGCCGACTTTAGGTTAAGGCTGTTCTACCGCTTTCCGTTCGGTATTTATATAAAATTCTGTTACGGTCAGGAAATTATCCTTATTCAAATAAATTAAATTGTGGTAAAATTGTATATTAAAAAAAAGCTATTTAAAACATTACAATAGTTATACTAAAAATAAAAATAATTCTACAAAACCTATTTTTATCTGAAAATCAATCGTTTATGCAAAAGTTGTTTCATAAAGGCATTAAATTAAACCATTTAGAAACACTTGAAATAAATAGATTTAAAAATTCAAATATCCTCTTAAGTGATCAATTAGATATTATTAACTGAGCTTAATTAAATCTCTTTACCTGTACTTAGTTTTCTGTGAGATAATCCCGGTAATGATATCTTATTGGAATTTTATTAATATATTTCCTACTTTATCTAATTAGTTTATTTTGTATATATATTAGAAATGTAAATGAGCCATATTTGAAGAAGAAGTTGTACTTAGAAACAATTGTCGTTCAATTTTTAATTTTTATTTCTTTAAATAAAAGTGTGAAAATCTACCATATTTGGTTTTTCTCATTTTAATAATATGGATTTTCATCAAGTAAAGGCCGAAACTATCTAAAAATTAAAATGAAATGGTATTAAATACTTACCACTTATATAGCCTATAAGTAAATCACAAATAAATAATGTTATGTCTTCGTCAGATTCTTCGTTGGAAGAAGACTCGTCACTGTCGTCACTGGAATCCTCATTAGGTATAATGACAATAGGATTAATTTCCGAACATAAATCAGTTTGTATTTCTCTTTCAAAATATTTAAATTTAAATTCTTCTGCTAATTGTTTTACGTCTTCTAATTTAAAGGTAACATTCCTTTGACTGAGTTTATTCTTAACAGTTGCCCAAATCAATTCGATAGGGTTCAAGTCGGGGTGATATGGGGGTAACCGTAAAGCGATGTGGCCGTATTCTCGACACAACTCATCAAATGCATATGTTACATGTCGGTCCTTATGAGATTTAATTAGTTCATATAACTCTGGTTTCAAACTTGTTGGATTAAAAGGTATGTTGTATTTTGTCAACCATTCGATCATATCATTCTTCAAAGAATTGGAATTAGGTGCTCGATTTGTCTGTACATTGTGATAACTAGCATTATCACAAACAATTATTGAATTAGGTGGAAGATTAGTTATTAACTTCTCTCTTAACCATTTGCCGTAATTTTCCGAATTCATTTCGGAATGATAATCTCCAGACTTGGTCTCTGATTCAAATATCAACAAACTATTTTTGATAAAACCCATTTCTCCCCCACCGTGAACTATAATAATCCTTTGGCCTTTAGAAATAACAGAAAACAAACCTTTTGTTGAATCGTCTGTCCAATTCTTGGAAGAAGTATGTCCGCTGTGTATATATGTTTCATCTAAATAAACGATTGGTCTATTTTGACTTCTAAAATATTTCATCTGTCTCAAATATTTTACTCTTAAAGTTCTTATTTTCATTTTTTCCACCAAAACTTTACGATTATTTTGTGTTTTTCTCCATTTAAATTGTAATTTTTTAAGGACTCTTCTTAATGAAGTTTCTGATATGAGGATATCTAAATCTTCCTTAATTTTATTATTTAACCTTTTAACAGCAACACGAAACTTTTCTGTTATATGAAAATCCTAAATTATTCTTCGAATGTCCCGCAATTGATATTCAGGGATATTCGTAGCGGTTGATTTTTTGACGTAGTTTTTCCTAGGTGTGGAAAATGTAATTTTTCCAGTTGTTTCCAATGACTGTTTACCTTCCTTCAACATTCTTTTAACGGTAATATAAGAAACACCTGTAAAAACGTAATATTATATTAATGTTAAATTTAATATTTTTTTACATTTATTAGGAAACAAAAATTTTTAGAAACAGAAGATAAATTTTAAAAATTTAAATATAAAATATTAATCAAAAATAAAATGCATAGATATGTATGTCAAATACAAAAAAATATGGAAAACTACGCAAGTTTAATTGAAAATAAACTACAGAGTATATTTACCTGTTGCTTGTGCAGTTTGAAGTTTGATATCATTTAAAGTAACTCCTTCCTTTTTTGTTGCGTCAAAATAATTAAAAACTGTGTATATTACTTCACGACTTTGTCCTTTAATAACAGATCTGCGCTTTTTTTCACCCACAATAGAAGATATTATCAAAAATAAAACCAGTCACTTTAACCAAAACACAGAAACAAGAAACAAACAATGATCTAGTCGTTACGCTACTGACCGTACGCAAGGACAAGGTTCAAATTGTGAATGGGCGTGGCGATTTTTAAGTAAACGAATTTGAACATTTGCGCTGGTTCCTCAGATATGCCACTTACTGTACCAAACGATACACTTAAGCACAAAAGTAATGGTTTTAAAAACTTTTATGATGCTTAGACTTTATTATCTTCGCTTTATGTATATAAAAATTTTCAAAAATAAAAAAGTTTGCCGATTGGTGAAAATTTTATTACATAAAATATACATTTTTTCTTTATTTAATTTTTAGATAAATAAAAGTGAAAATTGTCTCCAAGCCGCTTGTATTGCTAAAAGCGCTATAATGTATGCTTTAATTTGACATAAAAACAATTTCAGTAGGTATCTTTATTAGTTATAAAGATATCACGATGGAAACAAAAAATATATATATTCTTTTTTAATACAATTAATTAACCTTTTTTTGATTTACAAAATTTGAGACCACAAAAAAATGTCTTCAAATGGGATTTCATATGCCTAGTGACATGCTCAAAGAAACCTACCATGTTTGACCTGGTTCTACGCCAGAAAACAAACGACACGATAGACTCATGAAATCGCCGCTCTATAGCTACTAGCCGGTTTTCGGTGGGTTATGGTAAGCTGGAGTAAAAAGTACGAAATTTCACATAAAACAAGTAATAGGTTCCACAGCGCTTATTTACGAACAATTAAATACTTTAATTATTCAAGAGGAAGGTATTTTGAACTCCAGGCCACTTATGGCGTCAAGACTATTTAACACGACTTCAAAATCGCCCTAAATGGCGCAAAAATTTACCTAATTTAAAAGAAGATAATTTTCCTTCTTTTCAGTGGCCTGTGGTTCGCATAATAAAAACTATACCTGTTAAGGACAAAAAGGTAAGGGTCGTTGAAGTTAAAGCCAAAAATGGCGCCTATTTAAGATCCGTTACTAAGATAGAAGAATAATTGCTTGTATTTTGTTAAGCCCTATTGTAAACAAAACTGTTTAGTAAATAATATAAACATTTTGCATGTTTTTTATATTTAATTAAATTTTTTTAATTTTTTATTGTAAGATTTTCTTATTCACATTTTAAAAATTACAATTTCATATTGTTAAACTTATTTATATTTATTTTGTGTATACTGGAACATTGTTAAGGTTTCTTCTGAAACCATAAGGCCCCAGCATGTTGGAGACAACCTCCACCAGTATTGTTTCATTTGTTACTTTTTTTGCTTCAAGTTGGTTACTTTGACAACTCGGTTTCCTGCTGGATTTGATCCAGACAGGAAGTACGATCACTTCACTATCAACTGTTAACTGTTCTGCAGTAGCAGCCATAATAGATTGCATTTCTATTGCATTATAATATATGAATTATCGAGCTCTGCCTTCTAAGCATCTTATGTAAGTCTGGCTTCTGGTCATATCTTTCACCATTCTGTAAATAGTGTATATAGTTGTGTTGTAAATAAAAGTGTTGGGTAAAGTGCATCGTTTTCGTTTACATGCCATTTGAGGATCTACCAGCGAAGCGCTAACAATTACAGTCCACTAATTATTGATTCAGATAATGTATCCCACATCTACAATTTAAACTTTTACATTTGTTTTTAAATGCCCTATTAATATTGTTAACCTTTTACATTTATAATTATGTAATATTATTTGTAATTTGGGATAACCTATTTAAATAATTAAACTGACATAATTATGTTAAATGTATTTGGGCAGTATACCTATGAAATGTGCAATTCAAAAAAAAGCAGCAGTTCTTAAAAATAAACTTACTCAAATATTTCTTGCACCTTCCAAGCAATCTGAGATTGGGTGGATCTTCTTAAGTCTTGAACAGCCATCCAAAATCTTATATTTTCATGACTATACTCCTTTCTAAGATAATTCGTAAATTCTTGCAACCCTGGTGGATCTAAAACCAGTTCTTCCATAGATAGCGTCCATCGTCTGACTCTTTTTTCAGTTGGTACATCTACCCAGTGGCGGTTTGCCCGTAAGGGTACTCGGGCACGTGCCCTAGTATAATAAAGTAAAAAAAAAACTTGCATATTTTATATTTTCCTCAATGCCTATTATTATTTTATCTAATATTCAGCGCAAACCGCGTTAACACGACACTGGACGACCGGGCGTTGAGCGACGTTCAGAGAATTCCAAAAGAAGATGGGCACAGGGCACAGTAAATGTGTGCCTCTGTTATTTTCTCTCTCATTATGATGCGAAAAACAAGGACAACGACAATATCGCTTAGCTAGAGATGAACACATGCGATGGATTATACGTCACAAGCAGGGCGCTGTCCTAGACCAGATATGAATGTACGCAGAGACAACTTCTAGCCGGCTGGCTCTGTCACAAAGGTGATGTCGATTTCGGCTGAAGGTGCGCGTTTGTTGGACCATGATAATAATTTATTTATTTATTGGAATAGTTAAGAAATAAAACAACAAAGAAAAATAACCTTTTTTTATAAAGCAGTCAAAAATATGATGAAAAAGAATCAATAATATTTATAAATGGGACAAAATTTTTATTATTTTGGTTTTGTCTGACTTTTTCAAGGATTTCAAATCTCTGTTTGCATATTTAAGAGTATAACAAATTCTGAGTCTTATAAATAATTTAATGGTGTACATTTTCGCAAATTGTTGGCAAGGATAGCCAAATTCTATTTTGCTCATCTCAAAAAGGTATGCGTTGGAAATTCCAGGCTTAGTTGACAAACTATCAAATAGAGATATAAATATTTTTTTTAATTTGAATATATAAAAGAGAAATTTTTCGCTGGGAGATTTAAAATTGCCAAACACCTTTTATTCAAAGTCGTATGCTTTAAAATGCGTTAACAAGTTAGAATTGTTAAGTAAATTGCATTCTTCTGAAAAATTTACGCAAATTTCGCAAGAGTGGATATTTAATGATTTTTTGATTGAATAGCCACATACATAGTTAAATGCATTTTGAGTGGTCACATTTAACTCCCTGTAGTCACATTTAGAAATCGTTATTGCCCCAACTGATTGTTTTTAAAAATATTTAATTTTCATTAAGCGGAGAACTTGTTTTTCTAAGGGAAAGACGAGTCCCGGGATTCCTTTCCAGTGTGTGCCCCACTACCGCTAGTGCCCACGAGCCGCCACTGCATCTACCCTGTAATAAAAATAAATTTAATTTTCCATATATAACACATATTTTACTGATTGGATAGTAGATCAGTTTTTTTATCTTTAGTTGGCAGTAAAAGCCTGTGTTATCATAAATAGAAGTAAATTTAGTAGATGCGCTAATTGAGTATCATTTAAAATATTTAAAAATGTTGTTAACTTCCTTACTGGGTGAGTATATTAATAAGTAAGAACAAATAATAATAATAAAAATATACCAATTATATAACTGAATATCCCGACTTTCAAAAATATTTATCAAAAATATGAAAACACTGTTAACTAAATTAAAGATGTACTTTATAGTCTAAGAAGGTTATAACTATTACACAGTTTTTGTCAATCTCTCCAGAAACACTCAACTTTATTTTACTCACACGTACGTATGCACGTATTATTTTAATACCTCTCTGTCAGACATAGTTCAAATTACTCTCCATAAAGTTGGCACTTGTTTTAAATGTTTTTATTAGTATTTAGTTAATCATCATATTTTATTGCAATTTATAAGTTAAAAAAAATGCAATTTTAATTTTAATTCCTTTTACCCTCGTATAATTTGGTCTTTAAAGTACGTGCAACAACCGCTATATCCCTATTATCACAAACGTGTATTTTGTATTTTCTGCTTGTCTCTTTTCTTCGTACCCACACTGGTTTAACACTTAACAGCTTTCATATGAAATTTTCTTTTCCTGAAATTCTACGAAAATTCTTCAGCAATTTAGTGGTAAATCCAGTATTCGTCCAGAAATTTCACAGTTTTTCTCATAAACGTTTAGATTTACCACAAATATATCGATCATCTCTATATACTTTCTTGAAACATATTTACTTTAAGTAACTTTATAACTTTGAAGAAAGTCTATGTGATAGAAACAGGACACAACATAGCAGCTGCGTGCGACATGTCCGTTGAATGTAACCCAATGGGTTGGCGGAATTTTGTTCGAAACACGTTTGTTCGAAAAACCTTAGTTCGAAAATACGTTTGTTCGAAAAAGCTTAGTTCGAAAACACGTTTGTTCGAAAAACCTAAATTCGAAAATACGTTTGTTCTAAAAATCTTTGTTTAAAAATTGTTTTGTTCGAACAACTGTGGTTCGAAAATACTTTTAGTCGATAACATTCTGTTCGAATTTATTTTTGTCTTAATATACATTTTTTAAATTGTTTGTAAGATATCTTACATAAAAACCAAATTTCATTGGTCTGCGTTCTAGTGAAAGAGGAAAAAGAAGGTATAACTTTCATAGTCTTTATGACTGTTCATTTATTAGTTTTTCTCTCCGAGCAATTACTACTAGAGGGAGTCTTCCCCCCTTCCCCGCGCTAAATTTTGTTAGCAACATCTACTCCCCCCGAGGGGGAAAATACCTCTTCTGTAATTGGCTTATTTAATCAACGTTGCCAAGTTTGACAGTGCCAGTTCTGACACTTTCTGACACATGTCAATTTCTTATTTGTATTTTACGGAAAATATTATTATTTATAACGTTGTAAGGGTTGTAAATGTATATTTAAGATTTATTATCTCTAATAATATGGTGAAAACATGCTTTATGTGTAAATGGCCTCTTGAAAATGCTTCTTCAAGATAATATCGTAAGTAAGTACAGACACAACCTAATTATCAGAGGCGGTGCATTAGGCAATCACCTTTAATTTGCAATTAAACTTTCTTATTTTCTTATCGAAAACTTAAAATTAAGAGCAAGTAAACTCCAGCTAGGTTCGTCTTCATCCGTTTCATAATGATTATAGTAAAGGTTAATTACTTATTATTATTTTAAGATCACATCTTTGTAAAGTTTATTGTTATTTTTTTTAGGTTTACTTTTCTTGATATGAGAAAGAAATACATGGTTCCAAAATATAGGAATTCAACAAGTGACCACCTGAATAACTTTTTATGCTAAATGAACATTTTTATTACATACCTCAGGGGAGGAAAATATTAAAGAAAAATGCAATTTCGACGAAAGAAGTATAATAATCAATCCTGTCACTACTTCTACACTATATTTATCTGCTACTACAATACTAAAACAGCAAGTAAGTAGAGAAACTTAAATTTCTTTCAAAAATAATGTTTAAGGAAAAAGGCATAGCCATTTTTTTGTTAACATTTTTTTTAACTAATCTAAAAGACTAATTTTGTGTATTGTTTAAATTTTCATTTTTTGTACTTAATTTGTTTTAGGTTTAAACAAAATGCACTTCTAAGATATGCATGGAATATCCCAAAAGAGCTAAGGAAGGTTTTAAAATTCTTAAGAAAACTATTCAGAGCCAAAAACATAAAATAGTCTTCCTGTCCAAAATATAAATAGGTATAAATATTTAGATATTATGAGTGATTTTTTATTCTATAAATAGAACATAATTTGCTTCTTAATCACTACCTAATGAACTATATTATATAGTACAAAACTAAACAAGAATATCACATTATTCATGTTTTTTTTTAATTTCCTTAAAAAACGTCCCAAAAAATGTGAATATTTGGAGTTTACATCGTTATGCTAAAACAATACTAGAACAACTTAAATCATGTGAATTTTGACTATTTTGAGTTATGCAGATCATTATGATCTAAAAAAATGTTTGTCTGGTGCTATAGTTAGGTATAAAAACATTCATTTATTTAAAATGACTTTTTTCGTTTGATGTGAGATTAATTATTCTACATTTTTGTTGGTGAAATAGGATATTTTAAGATGTCTTACTGTTTTCTCTGATTATCTAAAAAGTTAGAACAATATACAAAGACATAACAAAAAAGAATTATACCTTTACTTAAACACATAATTAGTCAGTTCAATTGTACGATAATTTAAAGTCGAAATCGAAAAAACTTTAAAAATGTGTTTAAATGTGTTTTTACTATAACAAGGACATAATTATTAAAAAAACTTGGCACATTTACATTGACGATAGGTTTTTATAATATATATTATACAAATCACAACGAACTACACAAAATAAAATTATTAATAATTTAACAATAAAAAAGTTAAGTACAATGATGACATTAAAAGTTGAGTTTCTCGAAATACTTTTTTTAAATTATCTCAGTACCTACCTAGTATTTTTCTAGCACAATGATATTATATGAATGTGCATTGTGTGATATCCTATATTTTAGGAATAAAATGATATATTTTTTTGCAGGTTTCTGTTAACAACGATTTCAAGAACTTTTGAAAATATTATTAAAACGGTCTTTGCAAATATAATTCTCAATTAAGAGCTTTTGATCTAACATTAAATTTTTATTCTCCATAAGGTTACAGATTCCTAAGAAGAAAGTTTAACAAGACTTACCAGACCCAAAATATCAAAATTTTACCAACCAATTGATGGTTCTACTGGTTTCCATAGGAAAATTCTCCTCGAAACTACTAAAAGAAAAGTGGCAGAGGCAACCGAAGAAGGCAAAAAAGTCTTTTGCAAAACAAAAACTAGAAATTTGTTTAAGAATCAAATTATTGTTTGAAGTTTTACCATTAATAATTTTTGATACCGATTTAAGATTATGAAGTTATAATATGTATTTTACTCTTTGATAACCTATGTTTAAATTTTTATTAGGACCAAAATAAATTATAATTTTCATTTCAACTACAAAAACTCTCATAATATTAAAAAGGGGAAAAACGTTATATTAGTTATGTTCAGGAATAAACTCTTTAAACATTTATCTACTTAAATTGTGTTACTTTTAAAAGGTATGTTATTAACTTTCTATTTGTACTTGAGTTAATTTATTTCATTTTATTATCTGTTGTATTTTCAAATTGATTTTGATATTAATCTTATCTATTTATATATTTTTTATATTCACATATGTTTTTTTCATTGAAACAAACGTTTATTAGCTTATTAAATATAATGAATTCATGTTGTTTTATTATATGCTTGTATGAATGATTACTTTTATTTCCTTTTAAAAATGAATTTCGAAGATAAAGCCGAAACGGTAAGTGAGAATAAAAATTAGACGAAAGTGACGATATTTACTGGAGCTTTCATCTACACGCTCCTTTTTCTAGCCACCTACACCTGAGCCAGCAAGATCCGTCTTCCCTCCATCCTTACATTCTCCAGATTTACAGAGAAAACGCCGTCCTCTTTAACATATCCAGACCTTCTTTGACGGGGACTACACCACTACATTATCAGCTTTATTTGTTATCCCGAGCAATTTAAATGCATTCGTAATTGCTCATTCTCACCTCTTCTCTTGTAGATTTCGTACTTAGTTTTCTTATTTTTAGTTACGTTTACACTGCTCTTTTATTTTCACAGCTTTAATTCTATAATGCTGTAAACAATATGGATCCATTTTTGTGGTTTATACTATTTAATGTTATTCGTAAGTGACCAACCTATTATAATAATTAAAGATTATTGTATTATTGGCCTGAAGATGTTCTTGTAAGGCCGAAACTAGTCGCTCCTGTATTTATTTATAATAAAATTGATTTTAAGGTTTTATTCTTCAATTGAAAAAAATAGACCTTTACAGTGATTTTGTTTCATTTCCTGCATTAGACACATATAAGACGGTATTAATTTTAAAAATAGTAAAAAATACGCCACTGAACAAGAAGGATGTTTACCTTCCCCCTTGTGCCCGCTTCCTCACTTCCTCTACAGATGTTGCTAACACAACAATCGCCTACAAACCCGTTTACACGCTCCCTCTATTAGTAATTGCTCGGAGGTTTTTCTCATGTAATATAACCTTCGAGCATATATGAAATATTTATGCTCGAAGAATATAACCCGAAATTAGATAAGCCATATGCCGCCACTTCAAAACAAATTATAATATGACAATGTCAATACATTTTTTATTGTTGAATGTCAATTAACAATAAATCACGTTTGAAATAAGTCAACGAAATGTCTTTTATGAAGAGTAAGTTTGGGAAAGACATTCTCTATTTTGAAGGGTACTTTTACGTTAAGGACCGACATAATAAAGATACTACTTACTGGAAGTGCGAGGAGGTAAAAAAAGGATGTAAAGGAAGAATAATTACGAGAGGTCAAGACAAGACTACAAAGGGAGTACACAATCATAGTGGACGGTCAGAGAAAGAAGGAGTTAGAACTGTATTAGAAGATATTCGAAATAAGGCACGAACCACTATAGAAACTCCACAGCGAATAATAGCAGAGGCCACTGCTTCATCAAGCGCGCCAATATTAGCACGTTTGCCAGCACTTCGAAGTCTTAAAAAAACAATAAGAAGCTTGAGGAAAAAAGAAAACAACTATCCAGCTCTTCTAAAAAGCAGAAGTGATATAGTTTTACCGGAAGAATATCAGTTTACTGATAAGTCCGAAAAGTTTTTGCAGTATGACTCCTTTCAAGACGAAAATGATGTTGGTGAGAGGTTCCTCATATTTTCGACAAATGAAATTTAAGGGTATTAACAGATTCCCAGTACTGGTACATGGACGGAACATTTAAGACAGTACCAAATGTATTTTGTCAGCTATATTATGTAATACACGGTGTGTTAAATAATTCAGTGCTGCCACTAGTTTATGCTTTATTGTCTAATAAAGAAGAATCAACTTACGTTAGGATGTGCACGAAAATGTTACACGGACAAGAAAAAGTATTACGGATAATGACAGACTTTGAGATAGGTGTTATAAATGCAATAAAAATACTATTTCCTGCAGTTCGACATAATGGTTGCTTCTTTCATTTCAAGCAAAGCTTATATCGGAAAATCCAAAAATGTGGATTGAAAAAAAGTACGATACCGATGTTGAATTTTCACACAAAGTTAAACTTTTACAATCCATAGCATTTGTACCTGAAAATTGTATTGTAAGATCTTTTAATTTAATTATGGAACAAAACTTATTTGGAAAGGAATGTCAAGATTTAGTGAATTATTTTGAAGATGTATGGATTGGAAAATTAGACAGAAGAATACGACAGAAACCAAAATTCCAGCACAGCATGTGGAGTTGTTATAATAACATTAAAAATGATACAGCCCTTACGAACAACGTAGTCGAGGGATGGAACAGTGGCTTTTTAACACTAATTAAAGCAAAACATTTTTCCATTTGGAAATTTATAAAAGCCCTTGAAAAAGAACAAAATTTAACTTCTATTAAAATTGTGAAAAAAGGAAGTGGGGAGTTCTTGGATAAAAGAAATAGAAATTACAATACACTCAATGAGCGATTAAAAGTGGATGGGTTTGATGACAGTATAGACAACGAGGAACTGCAACAATACCTAAGGAGAGTAGCCTACCTTATTTAAATAATAGTTAAACCTTCAATATATTATGGTAGTTCACTCGTAAAACGGCCTTTCTTAAGAATTCAATAAAATTGAAATATGAGGTTAATGAAAATGTCTTTTATGTACCCAAAAAAAAATTTTTTTTTTGACCGTCTGTAAAACGAGATATTAACAATCAAAATGGGCATAATTAACACTCTTGAAGCCCTGCCATGTACACAATCATTGCATTTATTTCAAGATATCTCGAAAACGGTTCTTACCATATTATTTAAAAATTAATGTAATATAAATCAAGAAGTTATAAAATTTTCTAAAAAAACGCTGAATTTTTTTACCGTTTTGATAAAGAAATATAGATTTTTAAAATAAAAATGTTCTTAAAGCAGGCGACGTATAGTGGCGTATTGTGATTACAAGTTGGCAACGTTGTAATCGATACACTCAACGCCCGCTAATTCAAATGTCTTGTTATTGCCGCGGACAGGTCAAGCTTATCATTTTATCGAGGCCTTCTGGGAAGGGACGTTGTTTATACTTTAGGTTGATATCATTTAACAATTTAAATTTATTTGTATTTAAACATGTCTTCAAAATTAAATAAATATGCAAAATATGGATATAATTTTATTTAAACATGCCTTCAAAATAAAATACAGTTACACAAAAAAATGAATATAAAGTAATTTAAAATTTTAACTTACTAGTATGAGGAAGTCATAAAAAAATACAAATAAAAGTAACGATTTTCTGTAGTATTGATGATATCGTAGGACAGCACCTTTAAATAAATAAAATTATATTAATTATAATAAAAAAGTTATAAACACAACAAATACTTTATTACAAATAATTTTTTAAAATTTACCTATAACTGCTTTAGTGTTGACATCTGAATGCTTAACTTCACTTTTTGTTACATGAACTTTGTCCGTAGGTACTATAGTTTCAATATTACATTCATTACATTTAACATTTAAAATTGAATAAAGGCCCTCCGTGTTTCATTTGTAATATTTTCAAGAGAAAGAACTCTTTCACACAAGCAACATTTTAAATGTTTTCACAACTCTAGTAATTCCACGATGCGACCACTGCACAGGTTATTTTTCAAGCTTGGGGTTTCCTTTCTCAATTTTTTTGCAATATTCATAGCCAAAATTGATTTTTTGCGTTTGTTGAGGACGTTCTGCTTAAAAAAATTTTCCTTTATCTCGCAATTAATTGATTTTGACAATGAAACATTTTGATATTTACATTTATTTTACTTTAGGAATACAGTTGACGTTTCACAATATATTTGCGACGTTGCCGGATGGATTTTACGCGATATAATACCACATTTGTGTATAGGATCACATGTGTTGTGTGTACAGGCTGTTACAAAAATAATCTTTCTTTAGATTTAAGAATCTCGAACGGTTGGTATTCACTATAGGGCGATATTTTTGTGTACGACTGTCGCGAGTGAACTACCTTAAATGATTAGGATTCATGTATTTATTGCATTTGAAATAAAAATACTATGAAATTTAAATTTAATTGGTCGACACTAAAAATACTACAGTTTTTTTACTTTTTCATTTAATGCATTTTTTTGCAAATCTCCACAGGTTAGGTCAGTCAGTATAGTTTTTTTGTTTTTATTTTTCCTATTTTATGCATATTTTTTTTGCGGATTAACCTGCGATAACTAGACCACACAAGTTAGGTAAATTACTTATTATTTTTTAATTTTATTTAAGACAATATTTCTAATTTCTTTAATATATTTTACATTAGGATTCACCAAAAAAACGAACAAGTATTGTTAGAAATAATATTTTTCAATTAAAAGTATCTAGGAACATAACGTTTTCGATTAAAAGTATCTTCGAACATAACGTTTTCGACTAAAAGTATTTTCCAACATAACATTTTCGACTAAAAGTATTTTCGAACATAAGTTTTTCGACCTTTCATTTGAACAAACGTATTTTCGAACTAAGGGTTTTCGAACAAACGTGCTTCGAACAAAAGTTTTCGAACAAAATTCCGCCAACCAACCCAATGCGCATGCTCTTTTACATGCGATTAACACTGCTTATTTGTTGTTGAAAATTATTTTGGAGCGGCTGACAATAAACTTTATTGTTACATACGAATAGAATAATTAAATTTTGGACGTAATTAAAACAATTTATTTATATAATAGTTATAAAGAAATTCTCATGTTGTTAAAATTTTCATTCATATTAAGTTTATTAATTAATGAACATAATTATCACTAAACTCAAATTTACACACAAAACATCTTTTCTTTTATTTTTAAATAATCAACATAATGATAAAAAAATTATAATTACAAACGTAAAATATTTGAAAATCAACGTACAATTTTTTCTTCATTTAAAATATTTTACAAAAAAATTCACATAAAAGTCGTTATTTTAAGATTTTGATTTAAACAAAAATTGTTTCTTACATCATGATTTTTTACAAAATTTTCAAATTCTTTATATTTATTACTTAAAACTTAATTATAACACTTGGAGTGATAAACAACAAAATCTAGCGATTCTTGGGTCATCTGGATATTTGAAGTTTTGCTTTTTACGAAAAGCCAATTTCAAAAAACATATTCGAAATAAATTATTATCAAATTCAAGAAGAGATTTTTTTGAACCACATAAAAAACACTTTTTATTCATGTTTTACCATTTTTTTTTTATTTCCCAATTACAAATACTGAATACTCAGCACGTGTTGTCACAAAATAATTTTCAACAAAAAATAAGCACTGTCTCTGTCAATCGTATGTAAGAAGCATACGCATTGGGTTACATTCAACGGACATGTCGCAAGCAGCTGCTATTAGTCTAAAAGCCAGTGGATGGCTACATGTAGATTAGATTAGATTAGGAGTTGGACGTTATTTGTCCTTGTCCACCGCGACCTTTTCAGATCTATTGTGGGACTCCGTTTGTTTTAGAGTATGTCGTCTAGCCTGGTCTTTTTTATTAGACTTAGTAGCTTTGACAGTGGCTCTCGCATGTAGTTGCATGCAATTGGCTTTTCTTCGCACAATGTTAGGAACCTCATTCCAGCCAGGCCTTCACATTGGCATAGGACGTGCAATGATGTTTCCTCTTCTTTTTCACAGAACCTGCACAAAGTAGCTTCTTCTGCTGGATTTATGACACTCATGTGCCTTTTGAGGGGACAGTGTCCAGTAAGAAGGCCTACTGTTATCCTAACGATTTGACGCTTTTGATCCAGTAGGTCTTTCGTGAACTTGGCCGATGGTTCCTTGATGAACTGTTTGGCCTGTCTCAGTCTTGGATAGTTGTTCCACCATTCCTGAGACTCTTTTTGCATCCATTCTTTAATGGATGCCTTGCACAATGCCTTAGCAACTCCTCAGAAGGGTTCGGGGCCTGTCATGGCCTTATCTGAGCCTTCTCGGGTTAATTCGTCGGCCTTTTCGTTGCCCTGATATCCCTCATGGCCTGGAACCCAGGCTAATGGCTACATGTATGTATTTGACCAGACCTGAGTTTTTATACACTGAGGTCCCTATACCTACCATACCTGAGATAGGGAGTCACTAAGCCCAAAGTGGTGGAAGCGATGGGCGCTCAGGTAAGACAGGTATCGATTTTTGGCAAATTTTAAATGCATTTGACCATGTCTGCCGTTTTGAAATTTGAAAATATATTATTATTATTATTATTATTATTATTATTATTATTATTATTATTATTATTATTATTATTATTATTATTATTATTATTATTATTATTATTATTATTATTATTATTATTATTATTATTATTATTATTATTATTATTATTATTATTATTATTATTATTATTATTATTATTATTATTATTATTATTATTATTATTATTATTATTATTATTATTATTATTATTATTATTATTATTATTATTATTATTATTATTATTATTATTATTATTATTATTATTATTATTATTATTATTATTATTATTATTATTATTATTATTATTATTATTATTATTATTATTATTATTATTATTATTATTATTATTATTATTATTATTATTATTATTATTATTATTATTATTATTATTATTATTATTATTATTATTATTATTATTATCAGAATTATCAAAATGGCTGACCATTATCGCGTGTTTAACATTGTGGCAGACAGTTTTAAAAGTGCTGAAAATAATAAAATTTTGAAAGTAATTGACTAGATCTGTCATTGACATATTTTATTTATTAGGGTCTTAAAAACTTATATTCATCACGGCAGACGTCTTCATTAAGTACACACGTCAGCTGATAACAAAATCTTAGCTACTATCCGGCCAGGTGTATGCATAGACTATCTATAGAGCTATCTTCCTTTTTCCCCTATGGATTACTATTGTACTCATTCTAGCCTAGAGAATTTTCTTTTATTGTTACTAGTATTAAAATAATTCAGATTTTATACCTGAGAGGGCCCAGATATCTCCCTACCATAACGGTTAGTACCAGATGTTTCCAGTATATTTGTGAACCTTCATACAGATACCTCGTGTTTTGTGAAATTAATAAAATACATAATGTTGCTTTGTTTTATTTTATTGATTAGTCTTTTATTTATTTAATATATATGACATTATTTCGAGTGAAAAGAAACAGAACTGAAGTGTGTTTTTTGTGACACGGTAAAAACTGATAAATTACTAATATTTTCAGAAGAGACTATGTCAGAATGTCAAAAGATTTTGAGGTTACGAAAATTTCATAAATTGAAATATAAAGGACGAAATTTATGATTCTGCATATCATAAGTAGTTGTTACAAGACATTTACAGCATTGAAAAGACATTTTATGTCGACAGATGCTAAAAAAAATTCCATCACAGTCCACCACTACGTCTTCGTCTGCAATTGAACAACCATCTACATCAGCTGATAGCTCAATAGTTAATGGTACAATTGAACATGATTCCCTTGTAAAAGATGTGAATCTTCCTGAGACAAAAGAAGTAGAAAAAGAAATTAACGTTGAAGCTGGACAGCCGTAGGAGGCAGAATCTTCTGAAGATTTAGCAGAATCATCGACTGTTCATACTTCTGATAATGTAGCTTCAGCAAACTTAAATGTGTGTTTTTTTGCAACAAAAAAAAGGAACAATATTGCTTTAAGAATCAGCCATTACGCACTTCAGGGAAGGATTAATTTGAAAAGAGTATTTTAATAAACTTTAAGCCATATAATGAAATTTACAGTAAAACCTTGACCAAAATAGAAAGTGTTCTCGCTTGTGAAGTCTATTATCATGATATTTGCCGACAAAATTTCAAGAATCAGAAAAGATCACTAGTGAAAAGTAATGTCCATATTTCATGGCACATCTCCCGAGAAGTACAAAAATACGTTGCTTAATTGAAGAGAATGTCATAAATCGAGGACGTTGTTATTTTCTGAGTTATTTACATAAACAGTATCTCGAAATGTTGAAAGAATCAAGTGAAGGCTCTGACGCAACATCAATATTTACCACACACTATTTAGAAGAAAATATTCACAAGAAATTTAATGACAAAATTTAAATTTTGATATCGAACAAAAAAAAGTTCTTGCCCCAGAAGGTATTTCAACTATTGATGACTCATTATTTGCACACTTGAAGACGTCTGTCGTAATAAATATAAGTTTTTAAGACCCTAATAAATAAAATATATTAATGGCAGATCTGGTCAATCACTTTCAAAATTTTATTATTTTCAGCATTTTCCAAACTGTCTGCCATAATGTTAAATACGCGATAATGGTCTGCCATTGTTGTTTTCTGATGATAATAATAATATTATATTTTCAAATTTCAAAACGGCAGACGTGGTCAAATGCATTTAAAATTTGTCAAAAATCGATACCTGTCTTACCTGAACGACCACCGCGTCTACCACTTTGGGCGTAGTGACTCTCCATCTCAGGTATGGTAGGTATAGGTACCTCAGTGTACAAAAACTCAGGTCTGGTCAAATAAATACGGGTAGCCGTCCACTGGCTCTTAGACTATATTTTGTGTCCTGTTCTATCACAGAGACTTCGCACGTTTTACTTTCTCTCTCGCACATATTTAATTGCTCCGATTTTAAAACTTTAAAGCATAACATTAGTACTCCATGAACAGTTTTTTTGCAGGCAAGCCTATACGATTATTTTCGTAATTATTTATCTTTCTTCTGATATCAATTTTTATTGGTTGACATATTGGTGTAGTTACCTATATTGACTAACCTGTTAATACCTGCCTGCCAGGTAGACATGAACAGAAATAAGTAAACAAGCCTACTGAAGCATACTCTCAATGTTTTTTTTTTGTTGTGTCGTCGGCTTCAACTGCTAATTGACTAAAATTTATTTAATTAAAAATAGCCATGATAGGCGTGTTATTAAATCAATAAAAATTCATAAACAATATGATTATCAGATGGGTGAAGGTCGACCTCCCACGGTCTCTTAGACTATATAGGTAATTCGTATTAAATTTCACTTATAATCTCCCTAACGCTTAAATTATTACCTGATATTTTTGGATTGCACGATCTTTTGCGTATGCGACTCGGGATAATTTTCTTAAAAAATCATGCCCAACTTATATTTTGGATTATTAATTCAAGAACGAGGGAGATTCGGTAAAAATTTTTTATACTAAAATATTTAACAAACACTTGGAATAATTGACATTTTAAAATTATTATAATAATTTGTTAAATTTATATAAGTCGTCTATGGAATATGAAAAGTCATGGTGATAGATAAGCTATTTAATAAAGTTATTAAAAAAGCTAATTTCCGCAAACATTATTGAAATAATTGATGTTTAATGAAACAAGATTTAAACTAAACTGATTTTATTCGTAAATATGCCCACAATCGGCGAAATAAAATAGTGACAAGAAAAGCGGTTTCTTCTAGAAAAAAACAGTACTTTGAATTCTCTGCGTTCAGCATAGATATGATTAAAGGTTTCACACAATTAGAGAGAGATGGAGAAAATGAGTTAAAGAGAATAGAAAAGCAAATAAAACAAAACGTATTTATAAAGTAGATTTACCACATTTTCTCCCTCCTTAAAGAAACGTAAGAATATGGTATTCTAATAACTATAAAAAGAAAATAATATGTATATAAGTACCTAGCCAAATAATATCTTGAAGCTATTATTTAAATAAAATAAACAAAACCCCTTTTTTCAAAAACAAAAATATATTATTTTTTTTTTCATAATTGAAAAGTAGCTATACTATTATTGCTTATGAAAATATTACAATAATTATTTATTTAAACTTCGTAAGTTATATCGCAGGCTAGCTTGCTGAGTGACGTTCTCATTACTTTGAAAATTATGATTCTCCACTAGATTTTCACTCGCGTCGGAACAAGAGTCAATTTTGGAATATTCCGAAATACCACTCATACTTTTTCGGACACTACTATTTCTAAGATTTACATTTTCAGTTGTATGTGTATTATCTGTAGAGGTAGACTCAGGATAAGATGTAGCAGATTTCCTTAATCTTAACTGATTGAAATGTCTACGTACAATTTTATCATTAATCTAATTTAATGTCAAACATGAAGTCGCCAATTTTATTTTTTATTAAACCTGGAGTCCAGTTAGGGTTAGTATTATTGGAAAAATCTTTAGCTATAACACTATCACCTACCTGGAAATCCTTTGGTTTCCCGTTAAAACTGTCAATTTGCCTTTGAATGTTTAAATTGGTTTTATCGAACTGGGAAAGTCGTAGTAAATTTAACTGAGTTTTAATATTTCGTCCAAACATCAAAACGGCAGGACTGGCTTTGGTTGTACAATGTTCCGCTATTCTATAATCAAATAAAAATCTTTCTAAAACTAAAGGGTCTACCAATAAGAATGATATAACTTGAAAGTGCTATAAAATAAAAACAAACTAATATATTTCTATGATTTTTTTTTATTTTGTAGCCAACTATAAGACATTATGTTTTGAATAAGACATTATTAAGATGGCCGCCTCGGCTGCGGCGGCAGACGTGTAGACGATGAATCCAAATTTCGATAACTTTTTCCAATAAGTTGGGCTGTATTTCGTGAATAGCTCGGGTGATATTAGCTTTCAAGTCGTCGCTAGTTTGGGGATTGTTAGTGTATACCAAAGACTTTACATATCCCCAGAGGAAAAAGTCGAGAGGTGTAAGATCACAAGATCTTGGTGGCCAGTTGATTCGAGCATGTCGGGAAATTATTCGCCCCTCAAAACGCTCCCTCAATAAATTCATTGTGTCTCGGGCAGTGTGCGATGTTGCACCGTCCTGTTGAAACAACTTCTCTTCCATGTCTCCAGCATTAAGTGCAGGCCAAAGAAAGTCCGTTAACATGGCACGATAGCGCTCTGCATTCACTGTTACAGTATGCCTATCCGCATCCTCAAAAAAGTAGGGACCGATAATTCCGCCAGCATGCAAACCACACCAGACAGTAACTTTCACGGGGTGTAATGGCCTCTCCACTAGTTGTTGGGGATTGTTCTCACACCAGAAGCGACAATTTTGCGTATTTACAAAGCCATTAAGCCAAAAATGGGCTTCATCTGAAAAGATGATGTGTTTACCAAAATCAGCATTTTCTTCTAACTGCAAAAGTGCCCAATTAGTAAACATTCTCCGCAAAGCATGTTCGGCAGGCTGCAGTTCTTGAGTTATAACCATCTTATATGGATGTAGGCCCTAATCTTTCTTCAAAATACGCCATGTTGACATTGCTGAAATGCCTAGTTGCTGAGAACGGCGCACAATGGATACAGTTGCATTTGCGTTCACGCTTGCCCTTACCGCAGCGATATTTTCAGCACTCCTTGCAGTTCTTCGTCTTGTCGGTGGCTTACTATCCAAGAGAGTGTAATCCCGTTCAAACTTGGCAATTGTGCGCCTGATAGCGAGCTCAGAAGGTCGTCCATGTTGGCCAAAATCTTCACGAAGAGCACGATAACAAGCTCTAACCGATCGCCCATTTTCCTAATACCTCTGTACGATAACTAAACGTTGCTCTTTACTTAGTCGATTCATGCTGAAATGTCGAAGTATACTAAACACAAACCACGCTTGCTTCTTGTTATAACAATCAACATTGTACGCATATGACCTTCGAAAATTCTATCACTCCTATTGGTAGACCCTTTATATCCACATTTTTCCCTTCCTTAAATACCTTTTTTATACACATTTTAACATTTTTTACTGCATTTTCTGCTAAGCCATTACTTTGAGCATGATAAGGTGGTGAAAACATATGTTTAATTCCGTTTGTCTTCAAATAATTTTCAAACTCCGATGAAGTAAAAGGTTGTCCATTGTCCGAAACTAAGGTGTCGGGTAATCCAAAGTGGGAAAATAAAAATCTTAAATGTTTTACGACCGCTTGTGCTGTAGTATTTTGCATTTTAAAAACCTTTAGCCATTTTGAATAGGAATCAATAACAATAAAATATTTATTATTATAAATAGGTCCTAAAAAATCGACATGTAACCGTGACCAAGGTTTATTTGATATAGGCCAAGGCTGCAAAATAGTTTTTGGTTGGTTTGATTGAAAACATATACAAATTTCACAATTTTTGTATAAGTTTTCAATGTCCGAATCAATATTGTACCAATAGCAATATGATCTAGCAATTGATTTACTATTATTTACACCCAGATGGCTAGAATGAATTTCCATTAAAATATTTTTTTAACCACACGTACACCCCAAAAAACACAACCATGTTCTAAATGTAATAATTTTTTTTTTAGTAAAATAAATTTGCATTTCCGGCGATAAGTAATTCTTATTATTGGGCCAAGCGGTATAACTTAATTTAAAAAGTTTAAAAAGAACTTCATCACGTTGAGTTTCTTTTGCAATTAATTTATAATTAATGGGCAGATTAGAGTCCTCTAAATAAAAAATGTATCCGGAATCGCCTGCGTCGTTAGTTTCAGAGGGAACCGGCAACCTAGAGAGAGCATCTGCGTTACAATTTTGTTCTGAACGTATAAATTTAATCTCATATTGGTAAGCTGATAATATTATAGACCATCTTTGTAAACGACTGGCCGCAATTTGAGATAAAACTTTTTTTCTCCGAAAATAGCAGCAATCAAAGGCTTGTGATCAGTATAAGGAAAGAAATTCTTTAAAAAAAGATAATCATGAAATTTCTTTATGCCAAATATTATACTCAAAGCCTCTTTATTTATCTGACTATAATTTTTTTTAGATTTACTTAATGTCCGCGACGCAAACGCGATCGGTCTAAAGTCATTATTTGGAAATATGTGAGCTAGATATGCTCCTACCCCTAAACAACTAGCGTTTGAAAACAAGGCTAAAGGTAGAGACGGGTTATAGTGTACCAGCACTTTAGGGGAAGATAATTCGCTTTTTATAGAGTTGAAGCATATTTCATAAGATTTATCCCAATGCCACTGCACATTATTATGTAATAGCTTAAATATTGGATTTAACTTCAAACTTAAATTTTGTATAAATTTCCCATAAAAATTGACCAAACCTAAAAATGATTTTAATTCTGTTTTATTTTTGGGACTTTGATCATTATTTAGGCGTAATCCATTAGAATCAATAGTGTGACCTAAATAGTTCACTTCTTTTTTGAAAAATGAACATTTATCTAAATTTATTTTTAAACCTGATTGTTTTATTTTTTCAAATACTATTTTTAAACGCAATAAATGCTGATCTGTATTAGTTCCGGTTACCAAAACATCATTCATAAAAACGCTGACTCCATCTAAATTAGAAAAAAATTAGTCCATAATTTTTTGAAATATACTTGGACTTGATGCAATTCCGTATGATAATCGATTGTAAACAAAAAGTCCTTTAGTAGTGTTTATTGCAACATTTTGTTTTTGATTCTTCGTCTAATTCAACTTGTAAAAATGCTTGAGATAAATCGAGTTTAGTAAAAAGTACCCCTCCAAATAAATATGCAAATATCTGTTCAATTTTTGGGAGAGGGTATTGACTATTCTGCAAATTTGGATTCACAGACACCTTAAAATCCCCACAAATCCTGATATTATCATTTTTTTTAATTACAGGTACAATAGGGCTAGCCCACTCACTATAATCAACAGGAGACAAAACCCCAGTTGCTACAAGATTGTCTAATTCACATTCTACCTTATTTTTTAAATTTATTGCGAGCGAACGAGCCTTAAAAAATACCGGTATCGCACCTGCTTTTAAATGCAAACTAGCTTTAAAATTGGAAAATTTACCTAGTTTATTTTCAAAGATACAATCATATTCAGAAATTAATTTCTTAATTTTTAGATTTTTCGATTTTTCGATTTTTCGATTTTTTGATTTTTCGATTTTTTGATTTTTCGATTTTTCGATTTTTCGATTTTTCGATTTTTCGATTTTTCGATTTTTCGAGTTTTCGATTTTTCGATTTTTCGATTTTTCGATTTTTCGATTTTTCGATTTTTCGATTTTTCGATTTTTCGATTTTTCGATTTTTCGATTTTTCGATTTTTCGATTTTTCGATTTTTCGAAACCGGAAAGGCCCCTACGCCTTCCTTAAGGAAAATCAACCCCATCTACCCCATTCAGCTGTCAATGGAAAGTAAATCCATTGAAAAGTTTGCGCCATGTTGTGGTCCGGATCCTCCCCGTTAGCTCCAACCAGGTCCCAGTAATTAAGTTATTCGGGGCAAATAACTAGAGAGGAGGGAGCAATGTTATGCAGCACCCTGCATCGTGCTGCGGTCGTCATAACTAAAAGGCACGAGCAAAAGAAAAAGGGAGAATATTCGAGAAATGTCAATGTCAAGTTATATAAGTCGATGATCCTGACGTCAGTTTTCAGTTTTATGATAGACGTTATACGTTAATGTTATCAGTTTTATAGTTATTGTTAAAGTTGAGTTGAAATAAATTGAAATACCAAAAACCTGCGTTACAATATTTTTAAATTTGCGTAAACAAGTTAGACATAAACAAATTAAAAATCAACGAACTGTCACTTGGCAATAAATCGGAACGTTGTTACCATAGTAATTAACAAACTTGTACAAGGTACAAAGGTGACAGAGTAGGTGCTATGAACTAATATGGGGTAAAACACAATGAGCCAATAGGCTTCAATGTTATTCGGAGACATAGTCAGACAAGCCCAGGAGAAAAAAAAACGAAATCAAGGCAGACTGTGTTATCAAACAGTGATCGGAAAAAGGAAAAACAGGGACCGTTAAAACTTCTACCGGTCCCTAACGTCTACTTTCTGGTCTTGATCGGCAAAACGTTATTTTCTGAAGGAAAAATTGTTCAGAAATTGTATACTTTCTTGTCGGTCTTCTATTATATTATAAAGAACGGACGTGTATTTAAGATGAGTTTTATTTTGTAACTGAATCAATATGATTACAATTAAGTGCCGTTATATCAAAAATCTAAAAAATTCCACACAAAGTGTCCATTAGTGATTAATTTTTTTCCTGATACCAACATTTATTTACCTTTTAATATATCATATTGGTTATTACATTGTCGTTATCTAGAAACATTAGTTATATTTACTTACCAAAAATGGAAGAATATGCTGAATAATTTAGAAACTTTATAAAATCATTTAATACCTAAAACCTATGTATAATATTTTTTCAATCTTTCCTGGTTTAAAGATAGTGTTCATTATATAAAATAATCATTCGTTAGAATAAAAAAGTAAAATGGGTTTTCCAAATAAATGTGTGAAGAGTGAAAAATTCTCTATGGTACTAATTTACAAAATAGGCTGCTATTTGGGAATTTTTCCTATGGAAACAGGAACATTAATGAAATCTGTTACACTTGTAATTTTGCTTATATTTGGAGTTATAGCTACATATTTGATAGTCAATGAATATTTTGAATCAATGCTTAGACCAAACATAGATGAAGTTGCCAAAATTGTATACATAATAACGTTTTTAGTTGAAATTATATTTTACTTTTTGGGCTTGTGTGGAAGTCATTTGATTACAAAAAATTGGAAGAATTTTTTTAAAATTGCTAACTATTTAGATCATATGATTATAGGAAGACCAAGTGGTTTATTTCATTTTGTAAAATTGATTCCTTTTCTCATATTCTATGGATTAACATTTTCTGCAAGTTCATACTTTTTAGCTGGACGTGTAAACTATCTATTGCCTACAATGTTATTAACAGTCTTCAGTTTGCTATGGATACAAATCATTTTTTTTACCATCATTATCTGGGAAATTTGTTTATTTGCATCGAAAAAATATAGATATTTAAATGATCGATTTATAAAGCATTTTAAAAATGAAATTTATATTTACGATGTTATTAAGATTTTGACAAAACTACAACAATTCGTTGATTTATTTAATATGATGTTTGGTAAATATATGTTGATGTTAATAATGTTAGGATTTGCGAATTTAATAAATACATTAAACTTATTTTTTGTTGTAAGTCAAACTGAAAACTTGTTTTCACCAATTATGACATTTGGTTTAACTTATATTGGTCTATCGTATTCAGTAAGTATATAGAAAAGTTTCTAGTTGGTTAGTTTAGTTCAAAAAAAGGTTTTGCTAAAAATAGTAAACTTGCAGCCGTTTGAAAAAACGTTAACGGAAATTTATGGGTCTGATAAATTTTGGCGGCGATTGGGAAAGTCATCTGTTTGAATGACATGAACTTCAAATTACTCACAGTCCAAATATGTCAAAATTTATCACTCATAACTTTTAATGAACGTTCCTGCAACCGGCTATTTTAACATTTTTAATTTATACAAGTTGATTCATTGGAAAATGTGCTTACGTAAGGGTAGATAGCGGACAACGAGATATTTCTAAAATACCTATATGCAGGTTAAGTTAGGTTGAAAATTGTGTCTTATGTTTAACATAGTTCACCGTACAGGCAACACATTTTAATTAAGGCTATGGTCGAATTGGTTGAGACTTTTTGAATTCAGTAGGCTTCAGTTGAGTGAATCTAAGTTCTTTCCAAGGCAGCTCAGGTACATAAAATGTGCTCTGCAGATTCGTCTTCCACGCTGTAGAATTGAGAATCCGATGTTTTCTGCAGACTATCCTTCTCATGTTGTTACCTAGACGACAATATCTTGTCATTAGTTCCGTGAAGATGCGTATAAATTTGATCTTTTCCACTCTATTCCCGGATCTGTGCAGAGGCGTTCATGCAAGGGTTAAGTATAAACGCCTTCTAATGAATTACCCCTGGGACATCTCTCCGGTTCATGAGTGTTACACCTTTCGTCTCTCTAGTGCTCTTTGCAATGCCTAGGAATGGTTTTGGTCCTATGAATTGAGATTCGGTTCCTCTTTAAATTTAGGAGGTCGGTTTTTTTATCGCTGTGACTCGAAATCCAGATGGTCATATTAGATGAAGTTAACTCATAACCAAAATGTATTCGCACCGCTAGTCTTTAAAAAATAAGCGAAGAAAAATAAACTAGCAATGATTCCTTTTTTCCTGACTGAACAGCCGCTGATAAAAAAACCCGACGGGGTTCGATGTTTATCACCTCTTCAACTACCAAAGTATGTTCAACTTCTACGTACCCTCTACACAAGGTTGGGATAAAAGTGTAAAGGTTAAAATAAAATACATAAATAATAAAAAAACATCTAAAATATATAATAAAATTTGCTGCCAAACTTTTGGCCCTTAAATTTTTTTTTCTAGATAGTCAAAATTGTAAAATAAAGTCAGGTATTTAAAGCTCAAAGCACTACATTTCTTTTGGATATTTGGCAACGGTGTAAAGTTGTTTCCTAAGGATTCATCCATTGGTTTCAAGTTCTGTACTCGGAAAATCGATTCCATCCTTTTATTACATTAGGGAGAGGGATTTCAGAATAGTTCGAATTCGATTTCAGATTCCATAATCCCAGGTGTTAAATATTGTATTTGAGAATATAATTGCAATGCATAGTTAGTTAAACTGCTACTACGCTGAGAATCAAATTTCCCAAAATACAGCCGTTCACGTACCTTTGTCTGCTCCAATTTAGATCAGAACTTACCAATAAAAAGAGTCTCAAAATCTTGCATGCTTTTTATATCAGGTTCCTTACAGTTGTACCACAACAAAGCTTGATTAGCCCTTAAATACTCTTTTAGATCTTTGACATCACAAATCTTTCTAGTATGAGTTTTCATTGTCTTCATGGAATTCATAAAAAGAGTCTCAAAATCTTGCATTGTCTTCATGAAATTCATGGGGTGGATTTTCCTAAAATCCCAGTAAAATTTTACAGAATCTTTAATCTTACCAGCACAAGTTATGTAAGGTACTTCATATTCCCCCTTCGTTCTTGTCTCTGACAAGGTTTGTAATTCCTTTTTCATTTCTTCAAATCTTTTTTCCATATCTTCTTTGTAATTTGTCTTCTTAATTTTGTCACTTCCCTCAATTGCACTCTTTATCTTATTTCTTCTGAGTATATCCCTCGTTAGCTGATTTTATTTCTCTGAAATATTTACATTAACGTTGAGACCAGTCTTTACTGTGTTTTCCAAATATGTGATCCGTTTATTTGTTTTAATTTTTTGCTTGTCTCTAATGTCGTCAAATGTTTTCTTGGTTTCCATATCTTGCTGTATTATTTGTGTGCGTATATGTTCAGTTTCTTGTTCAACTCTCTCTCCTAACATGATGAGCTTGTTTTCTGTAACTCCTAGCTTGTCTTCTAATGCCATTATGTTGTTTTCTTGTATTGCATATTTTCTGTCGAATCGTTCAGTTAGTTTAACAATATTGTCGTTTATCATTTGTATGAACTGCATAATTTTGGACATATCAGGTACTTGTGGACCACCCTGTACATCACCTTGTAAAGCATACTGGTGTACCTCGTATGTAAATCGCACCTTCAGTATCTTCAGAGTGCGCTTGTTCCTTTTGTTCGTTTGCTTTCTCTTCTCTGTGTTTTCTTTGTTTACCTGTTCTTCATTATCCTTTTGTACTATATTGCCTTATTTTGTTCTTGCTTCAATGCATATATGATTCTTTTCTGCAACGTATATTTTTCTCCCTCGTCACTTAAGTTTTTCTGACGAAGAACCTCCTTAAGCTGAGTCATGCGCATTTCTTTGATTTTTTCGATAGTACTTTCCATGCTGTATTGTTTGTAATTTTTTTTAACAAAGCAACGATTCCTTATAACAATTAATTATTAATTTTATATCGTCCAAATATATATATTATAATGTTGTTCAAAGTGACACTTTATGAATAATCAAAATGTATGATAAATTTTTAAATTCAACTTATTCCTAGATGTAACACTCAGTATTTTTTTTTTATTATTGAATTGAATTATAAGTACGCCCTGTATATCAATTTTTATGTTGAATCGGATATTAAAGGAGGAGAGTTTTTTGAAGGTTGTTGGTTGAATGTCAATTTTGAAGATAGCGATGTCAAAATTATTTTTGGCAAAAGATTTATTTTGAAAAATAGGAAAAAGAAATTATAAAAACACATTGAATAAACAAATTTATGTACTCAGATACATAAATATAGTTGTATAAAGTAGGAAGTTATAAGGTACAATATGGTTACTGAAAGTCATATCTAACTGCATTCCGGAGAGATATCAAAGAAACCCAGAAGAGAAATCAATCAAAGATGGTGAAAACATACTTTTGGAAATAGACAAACTATTGATCACTTTTTAACAAACTGCGTGAGAAAAGACGTTGTTGGTAGTTATATTTTTTTTTTGTAGATTTTAATTCTAGGTTGTAGTATAGTTGTATAAATGGTGAGCGAATGAGTTTAGTAATTTAGGTTTAGTAATTTAGTATCCCCATGAATGTAAATTCATGGGTATTTTGGTAATTTGTTATTTTAAAATTGGGATTTACCTAATTAACATTGTGTTTGAAATAAATACTGTAATCTGGTGTTAAAAATTTGTTTATTGAATATAGAACATACAGGTAGTAAAGTAAGTCAAGGCATAAGTTTTATTTTTTTGATTATTGATAAATACAATAAAAATTAATAAAATTCAAAAAATAATTAAAATATAAATTGAAATTAAAATAAATTAAAAAAAAATATATAACTTAAAATATAATACATAAAAGAAGATAAAACTAAATAAAACAAGTGTTATTCTTAATAATTTTGAAACACCCCTGAGATTAAGAAAAAGAAAGCCGAGGTAAATAATTTTTATAATTAAATTAAAAAAAAAAAAAAAAGTAAATGATATACAGGATGATATCATTACAAATGTCGCTAGCCAACGTGGGGAAATTTGTAAATGTGTTGTGTAAATAATTAGTTTTTTTTGTGTTAGTACCGTATTTGAAGTGTTTGTGTATACGGTATTAATTTGAGTAATTTATAATATTTAAGTGTGTTATTTATAATATTAAAGTGATAGTTTTCTATTAGTAAGTAGTTAAAGACAAACAAGACAAACCAAGAAAATGGAACAAGTTACAGGAAAGAAGATGACTGAATTAAAAATGATTGAGGTAGAGGAAGAATTGCAAAGAAGAGGTCAGGAAGCGATTGGACCGAAGAAAGAATTATTAAAAACACTACAAGAGATTTTGATAAAAGAAGGAAAAGATCCTCAAACGTACATCTTTCCAGAACAAATTGGAAATGTAAAAAGATTAGAAAATATAGAAGAGATTGAAATTAAAGAAGTACCTGAAGAACGATTTGAAAAAGTACCTGAAGCAGAAATAAATCATGACGAAACACAACTGATAAATCAGGACATTGAAGTAACACCAGAAAAAGTGGAAGAAAATCCTATAATGAAAATGATGGAGATGATGATGAATGAAATAAAGAACCTAAAGAAAGGGCAAGAAGAAATGAAACGAGACATTAAAGATGAAATTAAAGAAGAAGTTGAAAGAATGGAAATGAAGTTTAACTTAATGAAAACAAAACAGAAGATTATGGAACAAACATTGACAGTACAAGATTCCAAGATAGAACAGACAAATAGTGAAGTTGAAAGAATAGAAAGAAATGTAACAGTTAACAGTAAAAATATAGTTTTGTTAAAAAATAGGATGAAAGAAGTAGTACAAGAAAACTTGAAAATAGCAGAAGAGGAAAATAGGAAAACAAGAAAAGAGACAGAACAAGATATTAGATTATTAAAGAAAGACTTAGAAATAAATGGAAAACAACTCAAAAATTTGGAAGAACATATTAAAGAAGGATTCAAATTACATGAGGAGATTATCACTTCTGAAATGAACAACACGAAAGGAAAAATCCAAGAAATGGAAATAAACTTACAGCAAGAACGAGAATATAGAAAGGCAATTGAAAACAATATGGGAACACGACAGATTGTTATGACGACAAGTGGAGCAGACATCACAAAATTTGATGGTGACATCAATAAATTGCATCCGAAAGTAATGGTGCAAATTTTGAAAAATAAAATTAAACTTTTAAATAATATTGATGATTTAAGAGAAACCATAAGAGCACAATTATCAGGACATGCTTTATTATGGTATACAAGCAAAGTGTTTGAGGTGAATAATTTTGAAAAATTTGAAGAACTGTTTCTAAATTATTTTTGGGGAGAAAGCACTCAAGCATCAGTTCGAGAAAAACTTTATTTTGGTAAATTCGATTATACTAGGAGTAATTATTTAAATCATTATGCATTACAATTGTTTACATCGGCAAAATTTTTGGATTCTCCTATGTTAGAGGAAGAAATAATATTGTCCATATCACGTCATTATAAAATAGAAGTAGCTGAAACAATTGCTATTCAAAATATTAAAAATTTTGAGCAATTTTCAAGTTATTTAGTAAGAATGGATAGAAATTTAAACACTAATAAAAACCACTATAAGAATAATAATCAATTTGATAACCAAATAACAAGAACAAATGAGCATCAACCTAATTATCAAAATAGCCGACAATACAGTTCATATAGAAATAATAATTATAACTTTCCTAATAATAATTTCAGATATAATAACAGATTTAACAATAATTTTAATAATTACAATTCTAACTACAGAAACAATAATTATCGAAACTTCAATTCTAATCCGAACTCTAATAATGCAAATAATAATAGCAATTATGTACATGCCAATGAAAGAGGAGAAAGAGAAGAAAGAAGAGTGAATTTTCAAAGAAGAGAGAGTAGTAATAATAGTCTAGACAGAGAAAGAATTACAAATGAAGAACAGAGAGAAGGTAGTACAAGATGTATAAGAAGAAATTCATCATATGATGGATTACCACAAGAAACTGACGATCAAAATTTTTAAATATGCGCTCTACAAATCATAATTTGTATATTTGTAACTACGAACACCCTCGAGAATTCATCACATAAGATGACGATTTGCAAAATGAATCTAAATATAATTTGGTTATTGTTAAAGGAAATTTAATGGGGAACATTGTTGATATTTTAATAGACTCAGGGTCAGAAGCATCTTCGATAAACAATAAAATAATGGAAAATAATATAAAAATCAAAGAAAATGTAGTACCCAGAAGAGAAATCAATCAAAGATGGTGAAAACATACTTTTGGAAATAGACAATTTTATAATAATACAACAGTGAGTAACAATTTTACGAACTTATCACTATTGATCACTTTTTAACAAACTGCGTGAGAAAAGACGTTGTTGGTAGTTATATTTTTTTTTTTTGTAGATTTTAATTCTAGGTTGTAGTATAGTTGTATAAATGGTGAGCGAATGAGTTCAGTAATTTAGGTTTAGTAATTTAGTATCCCCATGAATGTAAATACATGGGTATTTTGGTAATTTGTTATTTTAAAATTGGGATTTACCTAATTAACATTGTGTTTGAAATAAATACTGTAATCTGGTGTTAAAAATTTGTTTATTGAATATAGAACATACAGGTAGTAAAGTAAGTCAAGGCATAAGTTTTATTTTTTTGATTATTGATAAATACAATAAAAATTAATAAAATTAAAAAAATAAATAAAATATAAATTTAAAATCAAATAAATTAAAAAAAAATATATAACTTAAAATATAATACATAAAAGAAGATAAAACTAAATAAAACAAGTGTTATTCTTAATAATTTTGAAACACCCCTGAGATTAAGAAAAAGAAAGCCGAGGTAAATAATTTTTATAATTAAATTAAAAAAAAAAAGTAAATGATATACAGGATGATATCATTACAATATATATCACATAGGTGCCCAATACCATTAAATAATTGGCTCATGTTGTAAATTGGTGATTTAATTAGCACATTGATTCTTGGTTTCTTCTCTTCGCTAGGGGTTCCAAATTGAATGTTTGTAATATAGCTGTATGTTCAAAATCCCTAAAAGGATAGAAGCCACTGCACTTAAAATACATGTACTTTAGGCATTTACGTTGTACAGATTCTACATAGTTAATTGCATTCTGATATATTGGATACCATACCAATGACGCATATTCGATCTTAGTTCTGATAAATGTCGTAGTGTATTTATATCTGAAAAGCTACCCCAGTTTCTTATAAAATATCCCAGAAGCCTGTATGCAGAAGAAACAATTTCTGCAATATGATTATTAAATTTAAGATCACTATCAAAGACTATTCCTAAATAATTGAATGTAACACATCTATCCAAAGTGGTATTGTTAAGAGAGTAATTGAAAATTATGGGATTTTGTTTTCTATGAAATGAGATTACTTTGCATTTAGTTAAGTTCAGCTACAGATAATTATCAAGGCATCAGTTATAAATTGTGTTCAATGCAGTTTGCAGTAAGAAACAGTCTTCATCGGATTTAATTTCAATATAAATTTTTAAATAGTCGGCAAAACTAAGTGTGGTATGAAGAGTTGACTTGATATATCGTTTATAAAAACAAGGAATAGTAAGGGTCCCAGATTGGACCCTTGAGGAACACCTGATAATGAAATATATCTATTAGACCTCAAACCACCACACTCTACAAACTGGCATCGATTAAGCAGATATGACTCCATTAACTTCAAAAGAGAATTAGAAAAACCAACAGATTTAAGCTTTGTTAATAAATGATAGTGATCGATTAGGTGAAAAGCTTTCTTTATAGATGAAAATAAGAGGATAAACAAAAGTTACAGTATGTAGAATTTTCATAAATTAAACGTATTTATGCATAGTGGGATGAATTCGGACAATGAAAGCCCTTGATAAAAATTGTTGGATACTATTTCCTAATATTTTTTTAACGCAAAAGTCGCTCTAAAGCCATTTGTCTTTTAAAGTACAAAAGATGGCACCTAAAGATGAGTAGCTGGTTTTGAGTAAGCTGTGACCACCTTGGATAAAGAATGTATGTAGTGAATATGAAAAAATATACATTGTGGCTCGGAACTTATGACGAAATGAGTAGAATCATCCCGTATCTTGTTATAAAGAATCAGAAACTCATTAAATATAGATTATTTAAAACATCTGTGTCCCTTATATATAAATAAAGAAGATTGTCAAACTGCTTAAATGTGGCCATCTAAAAAAATAAGAACTGATACTCAAAATCAATCCCACTATCCCACATAAAAATATTTAAGTATAATTTCTTAATTCCCCTATATACCCCTAACCTATGCGCATTTTCCAATAAATAATAGTAATGAGGAAAAAAGTTACTTCACATAATTTAGCAATTTTTCTTCACAGAAGGATGTAATACCCATGTAATGTAAATTAGTCGTGACATTTCGTATATAGCAATAATAGATACTTTTTGGAGGTGTATGCCTCATAAAAATAGTAAACACTTTATAAACCTTTCAAGATAATAATAGCTTATGATAATAATATATAAATCACAGTATGATAAAATATTATGTTATAATAATGATATTTGAACTAACAAAATTCTGATTACATTATAATTGGGTATTTGTAGTCTCAATGCTGAACTGGTCATACTTACACGTAGTTTTATTAAAAAAATATTTCTTTGGATTATATTATATATAACTACAAATAGAATAGAAAGTTTAACAATTTAAGTAATTTTTATTGTCATTCAAAAAGTTGTCAACTTATACGTACTTTGAATTGCTTAAACAAGGAAGAAATGTTTCCAAAAACTGAAATAAGTTCTATGGAGCAAATTTACAAATTTGGATCTTCTTTGGGATGTTTTCCTAAAGAAACTAGTCTGAGGAGGAAATACGTTAACCTTTTAGTTTTTATTATGTGTGGAATTCTATTTGTGTACTTGACATACTGCGAATATTTTGATTCAACAGGAAAAGGAGACTCACTGTTAAAAATTATATTCGTAATTAAGCATGTTGATTATGTCATTTTCTATTACATTGTGATTGCTTCAAATCATTTAAATTTCGAAAATTGGCAAAGCTTTTTTAAACTAGCCAACTATTTGGATCATAGCATTAAAGGAAGAGCAAATGGTTCAGTTCGTTGGTTAAAATTGAGTATTTTTCCAATATTGTGTGTATTTACCCACTCCAGGCTACTGTACTTTTTAAATGACAGAACAAATCTTTTTTTACCCATAACATACTACTTGTTTGTGAGTGTGATTCACTTGCAAAAATTTTTTTTTTCCGTTATTATTTGGGAAATTTCAAATTTCTCATGCTTAAAATACATAAATTTGGGCGAGGCTTTAAAAAGATGCATTAACAGCGATACTTGCATCCTAGAAATTGGCAATTCTTTGGCTCAATTAAAACAGTTCGTTACAATGTTTAATGTCATTTTTGGAAAATTTATAGTCTTGGAATTGTTGTTGTCATTCATAAATCTCTTACACTTAATGAATTTTCTACTTGTGGGAATTACATCAAATCAGCTACCGCCATATCTAATCGTAACTAGTATAATTTACATTGGTTTAGTCCATTCGGTAAGTACGGATTGATCCACAAAATGTTTCTAAAGTAGGTCAAGGAAGAAACAAGGCATACTAAAGAGTACAATTCATCTTCTTTTTTTATTGACCGTTTGGATAATTTGAAAACAATTTTTTTATGTTATCTAGGATAAAGTGACAATGCTTATGTTTCTTGTCATTAGTAATAATGTTATAGCTTGCCAACTTAGTAAGTACTAATATTTCTGTTTAAGGAGGTCCTTTCGCCACCCCTTTCGCCACCAATGTTAAATAAAAAATATTAGATTATGACTAAAATTTATTTTATTTATAATAGTTGAAGTCCTTATTTATCTAATAGTAAACTTTTAACTATACCTTAACGTGCAAATTTTTGTACAGTGTCTTACGAGAAAGTAAGACTTTAACAACAATTTTCGAATTATACTATTATTTATTTATTAGATGGAGTAGAAAAAAACTAAAAATAAGGTTCTTTAAATATTTAGGTTTTGTTTTTTACAATAAAATATATAGTTTATTAGGGAATTTATTGAGAAATTAATATAAAAAAAAATTTCAAGTAACCTAGTTGAAAATTTTTTGTGATTTTTTAATATTAATTTCTCAATAAATTCCACGGTGACCTATATATTTTATTGTAAAAAACAAAACCTAAATATTTCAAAAACCTTATTTTTAGTTTTTTTCTACTCCATCTAATCAATAAATATTAGTATACTTAATTATAATTCGAAAATTGTTGTTAAAGTCTTACTTTCTCGTAAGACGCTGTACAAATACATTTAAAAAAAAAAAATTCTCAAAAATTTGCACGGTAAGGTATAGTTAAAAGTTCACTATTAGATAAATAAGGAATTCAACTATTAGAAAAAAATTAATTTTAGTCATAATCTAATATTTTTTATTTAACATTGGTGGCGAAAGGACCTCCTTAATTGTGTTACCAAATGCGATTGAATAAGTTTTCTCTACCCTACAACATTTCTGTTATTTATGATGACTAGCGTTTTGCCTACCGCACGATTTAGTGAATTTTTATTTTACTAGAGAATATAAGAGGGTTGACACCTATGTCCTATGATATAGATAAATTAACAAAGATTTAACCGAATTCGTAGAAACAATATTGAGTACCAAAATAAATGTATTCGCATCCCTTTTAGGAAAGAAGATACTGCCTTAGCAAACACCTTTGAAGAACTAGTGTCGCAGCAAGCGACACTAGTTTCTCAAAGGTGTTTGCTGAAAGCACCAGTAATTTGTTATCAGCAAACATAGATACGATAATAACATTCGAATTATCATGAGTAGTTAGGTCATTTTAAAACTGATCAGAACGTTTGAATTTAAGTCAGGCAACAAATCTTACAACGCCAATGAACGGAATAAGGCCAGACCAGTACTACACAGATAAATAAGATTTAACAAAGGAGACTGAGTGGATGAAGTCAAAAAATCGCAAAAGGCGAAAAATGGATACATATCTTATCCCACGAAAACCAAGTCCAACAAACACATCAAAAAAACAACAAAAAATAAAAAACCTCCACCAATAGTTATGGACGAAATCGAAGACTTTAATGTGCTACGAAAACTCAAAGCTGAAGTAATGAATAATTTCAAATCAGAACATTTAATAATAAAATTATTAAAGTGAATGGAGAATGGAGAATGCTATAAACTTTTCACAAAGACAAAAAATATGAATGGCACTTTTTTGAGAACAAACAGAATCGTCTAATAAAAGTAATAAACATGAAACTGCATCACTCTTGTAATCCTGAACAAATTGTCACAGAACTAAGGAAAAGAGGATATTGGAAGCGATCAAAAAATTAAATATAAAACAAAACAGCATCTGAACATGTTCTTAGGGATAACAGACATATTGGGATTACAAAAAATAAATTAATTGTACAATGTTAGCGATGTCAACCGTAGAAGCCATAGACTCTACAACATTTTTGGGTTTAAATATCGACACAGATTTGAAATTCAATTGTTATGCCATTAGAACTACCTCTCATGAATTAGGAGTTTCTGCAGCAAAAACTGCATATTATTCGTTAGTTGACTTCCATTTACGTTATGCTGTTCAAATTTGGTGAGTCTGTTCTGTCGAGTTATTTATAATGCAGAAACGGGCAATAAGGTTCTTATGTAGAGCACACAGATTAGTTTCATGTCCTTAAAACAAGAAATAATAACATTAACTTCTTTATTTATCTTAGAAACTTTCTGCATGATCCATAAGAACAAGTCGAAATATAAATCGAATATATCCCGTGTAACTCACCAAACGGGTAAATTAAAGTTGCCCATTCCCAAAACTCAACTTATAAGAGACTCTTTTATATATAATGGTATCAAGATGTACAACAGGCTGTCACATACTTTGACAGATGTTGAGTCACAGAATTGTTTTAGAAAGCTGCTCAGGAGATTTCTGTTAACTAGGCCTTATTATGATATTACAGAATTTTACAATAACATGTGTTATTTTATTTTAGATGCACCTATGTATTTATGTTAATTTATAATAATGTTTTAAACATATATTCTCCCTCTCTCTATCTCTCTAAATCGGGCGATGATCTAGCTTCAATGAAAGAACAAATAAACTCGTTGAAATCAGATGTTGTCAAAATTTCCGAATCTGAAACAGCTACTTCTCAACTAAAATACTCCGATATTCTAAAAGATAAGTCACGTCTAATCATCTTAATTCACCCAAAGAACACCAGTCAGTCGCAAAATCAAATTAAGGCAGATATTTTGTGTCATGTCAATCCCTATGAAGATAACCTGCAGCTAACAAAAGTTAAAATGGTTAAATATGGAGGAATCTTAATTGTCTGCAAAATCAAGTCAGTTAATATAAAGACTATTGTTTAGAAGAAAATGTCAAGCAGATACAGCTTCAGGGGAATCGTTGGCATGACCGTAAACTTTTCAACAGAAGATCTTTATAATTATCTTATTACATGTAACACAAACATTATTTCTGAAAACTTCAAAACTAAAATTGTAACAATCTTTCCAACTAAATAAAAAAAAAAAAATTTGATACATTTCAAGCTATTGTACAGGTAGATGAGTCAGTGTATGATCGGGCACTAAAATAGGGAAATTTATTTGTTGCTTATGACAGCTGCATTGTGTATGATGCACTTGAAGTGTACTGGTGTTTCAATGCAATGTTTAACCACTCTGTACAAACATGCGCACTAAACTCGTATCTTATCCAATTTGTGATGAAGATCACTACTTGAATGACTGCAAATCGAAGAATAAAAATCTGATGTGTCCAACACATGACTTTCCTATCTAGTTATTATAGGCTTTTTCCGATTATTTTGTACAACCTATTGCAGCACCTCTATAAATGTTTAGAGGATAAACTAAATATATACATTTTCCACATACATCTAACTCGAAACATTTTTCTATAGATATTCGTTGAAAACGAAAATACTGAAAAATTTTAATTAAGCACTTTTCCTTCAATACGGTCCATTTTAGAAAAATCGTATAAAAAACAAAATTTATAAAGATCGATATCACAAACAATTTTCCTAAAAATTTGAATTTTATTACATTTTGTCAAATTTCTCGAATACGGATCATTTTAAAAAAAAATTGTATAAAACCAAAATTATAGATAATACTATTGTAAGTCATTTTTATCTGAACAATTTTCTTCTCCAAACATAAATACCAGATATATTCCATAAAATATAAAAACGGCCTCCCATGAAGTACTCCCCAAATGTTCCGCCTTTGTCCAAAATCTAATAATTTCACCTCAGGCCGAAATAAAACTTAAGTTTAAAATTTAATGTTTTTTCCTTTATCCGTTTTTTTCTTCAAAATTCGAAATTTACACATTTTCTCAAATATCTCGAATACGGTCCATTTTAGAGAAATTATGTATAACATAAGAATTATAGAAAATAATATTACAAACAACTTTTATCTGAACAATTTTTATAAAAAAATATTTTTTTTACATTTTGTCAAATTTCTCGAATACGGACCTTTTTAGGAAAATTTTGTATAGAACAAATTATAGATAATAATATTATAAGTAACTTTTATTTAAAGAATTTTCTTCTCCAAACGTAAATAACAGATATATTTCATAAAATATAAAAATTACCACCAATAAAGTATCCTTCCAAATGTTCCGACTCTGCCCAAAATCTAATCAGTTCACCGCAGGCTGGAATAAAGCTCAAGATTAAAATTTGGTGTTTTTCTTTGAATCGGTTCATGAGTTATGGTGGATACAGGCGCGCGCCCACACACACACACACACACACACACACACACACACACACACACACACACACACACACACACACACACACACACACACACACACACACACACACACACCACACACACACACACACACACACACACACACACACACACACACACACACACACACACACACACACACACACACACACACACACACACACACACACACACACACACACACACACACACACATACACACACATACACACATACACACATACACACATACACACATACACACATACACACATACACACATACACACATACACACATACACACACACACACACACACACACACACACACACACACACACATACACACATACACACATACACACATACACACATACACACACACACACACACACACACACACACACACACACACACACACACACACACACACACACACACACACACACACACACACACACACACACACACACACACACACACACACACACACACACACACACACACACACACACACACACACACACACACACACACACACACACACACACACACACACACACACACACACACACACACACACACACACACACACACACACACACACACACACACACACACACACACACACACACACACACACACACACACACACACACACACACACACACACACACACACACACACACACACACACACACACACACACACACACACACACACACACACACACACACACACACACACACACACACACACACACACACACACACACACACACACACACACACACACACACACACACACACACACACACACACACACACACACACACACACACACACACACACACACACACACACACACACACACACACACACACACACACACACACACACACACACACACACACACACACACACACACACACACACACACACACACACACACACACACACACACACACACACACACACACACACACACACACACACACACACACACACACACACACACACACACACACACACACACACACACACACACACACACACACACACACACACACACACACACACACACACACACACACACACACACACACACACACACACACACACACACACACACACACACACACACACACACACACACACACACACACACACACACACACACACACACACACACACACACACACACACACACACACACACACACACACACACACACACACACACACACACACACACACACACACACACACACACACACACACACACACACACACACACACACACACACACACACACACACACACACACACACACACACACACACACACACACACACACACACACACACACACACACACACACACACACACACACACACACACACACACACACACACACACACACACACACACACACACACACACACACACACACACACACACACACACACACACACACACACACACACACACACACACACACACACACACACACACACACACATATTCCGAAAATAGTCAAAACGGATTCAGGGGACCCCAAAACGTAAAAATCCGTCTAAAACTGGAGGTCGAAAAAAATCATGATTCCTATACTTTATTCCTTATCTATACAGATAGGAAAGTAAAAATTGCTCAAATTGGGAAAAATTTAAAAAACTAATTAACCAATTATGCTGTATGGGATAGGGATAAATAGCAAACCAAAATATTGAGAATGTTGACCTTTTTGTTCAAGTAATGCTAATTTAACAAAACAAGTCATATCCGTAATAACGCATGGTTCTGAATTAATTCCAAATTGATATACAGTGATATACACATAAGCGAATTTTTAAAGGTCTACTTTAGAAACATATTTTGTGAATCGCTCTATACTTATAAAAAACTACTCTTAACTGATTATATGTTTTAAATTTAATTCTCTATTGTTTCAGATATTGGCAATAGTTGTGATTTTATCTTGTGACAGAGTAGAAAAAAGAGCTGAAGACCTAATAAATACCTGTACTTATATACAAGCAACAACTGGTAACGAAAATGCTCGTATTTTGGCTAATATAGCCAAAGATCTTCGTCCACAATTTTCAGCTGCTGGATTTTTTCAAATTAATCAGCGGATTTTACCTACTTTTTTCGCAAATTTGTCTACGTACTTAATTATTATTTTACAGTTTAAATTTTCCTCATTGTAATTTGTATTTTCATATTTTGAATTTATATTAATTTAAGGATTATTCTTACTAAATTTTAATATACCTATATTTTAAAACATTTTGAACACAATACACAAATACCGGTATGTTCCTGCGCATGTTAACTCTATCCTTGTCACATGATATAACGTCACGTGGCATAAAAATTCGAAGCATCTACATAGATAAATACAAGTAAAGAGATGTTTTCGATAATAAAAAACCGCAACATTACTTCATTGTTAAAGGTTGTGGTTTTCATGAAGTGAAAGTAAAAAGTTACTGATCATTCTGTGGAAATTTTAAAATTAAACTATGCTCCTTTCGAAATTTTGCTGTAATTTTTACCACAGCACAATTAGACATTTTATAGTTTTTTGATTGTCGCAATAAAATTATTGAAAAAGTCACCATGTATAAATTTAACCCTTTTAAAACATCCAAAAATTGGGAACACAAAATCAAAACACTTATCAAATAGGTACTTCACAAACAAAATACTTTTGACTCGCATTTAAAATTCAAAAAATGAACGCATATCAATATTTCCTATCATTATATCTCTAATTAAAAATAAAACTATTAAAAGATAATTCATATTTAAACGTCAATCAAATACTGTTTGCTTTATGCTACGTTGCCTCATGCGCGGAAAGTGCAAAACTCGGTCGAATTAGTAGCATAACGGTATTTGTGTATCGTGATTTTAACACATTATAAATAATATGTGTCAGTTGGAGCACCATATATCTTTATCATTAATATTAGATATTATGAAACACGTTTTATTTATATAAGTTGCATCATTTTGCACCAAGAGTAATAAACAGGACAACATTCGTTAGTTCCTTCTTCTAAGCAGATAAATTTGCTGTTGTGATGCTCAACACTAGACAGTGTTTTGAAAGATGAGATTTTAAGAAATGAATCGAGAGTATTTTAGACTCCATTTTACTTGAATAGTGCAGCAATTTTTGTCACATCACTATTGTTCGCTTTATTAGTGTTTACATCATACATTTACAACATTAAAGAGTTAAAATGTAATAACTTATTAGACATTTCCCTTTTTTTTTAATGTAAAGCAAAGGTATAAGTTACAATATAATTAGAAGTTGGTTGCACTATTATATTAGGTTATATTAGATTTAGATCTATTGTGGGAATATGTTACTTAGAGTATGTCGTTTAGCTTGGTCCTTTTTGTTAGAATTAGTAGCTTTTACATATTTCTGGCTTTTTTTCACCTACTGTTAGAAACCTCAATCTAGTCAGGTCTTAACACTGGCACAGGACGTGGAATGATGTTTCTTTTTCACAAAATCTGCTCAATTTTGATTATTCCACTGAATTGGTAACATTCATGTATTTTGTTAAATGACATTATCTAATACTGGTATCCTTACGATTTGTCGTTTTTGATCCAGTAGGTCTTTCGGGAATTTGGTTGATGATTCCTTTTGGCCTGTTTTAATCCTGGATAGTTGTTCCACTATATAAGACTCTTTTTGCATCCATTGTTTAATGGATGTTTTGCACATTGCATTAGCAACTTCACAGCAGGGTTTGGAGCCTGGCATTGTCCAATCTGTTCCTTTTCAAGCTAGTAGTTAGTCGGCCTCTTTATAACCCTGATATTCTTCGTGGCCAGGCACCGACGCTAAGGTTACTTTCTTTTGACTACTAAGCTCTGTCAGGTCTTCTAGACAGTCTTTCACCAATGATGATTTGTTCTCTGGTAATATAATTACCTTTTGAGTTGATTTGCTATTAGAGTAAATAACAATAGTTTTTTGATAGTTTCGGCCTTTACTTGATGAAAATTCATATTATTAAAATGAGAAAAACCAAAAATTTCACAAACAAAAATTAAAAAAAGTACTTCTTTAAATATGACTAATTTACATTTCGATGTCTTGAAATTAGACGGTCATGTTTTAACAGCGTAATCTACATCCCCAAATAGGAATAAAAGTTTATATAAATATAGGTCCGAAAACGTTTTTGTTTTCGAGATACAGGGTGTTAAAAGTGAAGTCTTGATGACACATTTTTGTAAATATTTTCTAAACTTTTAAAGATAACTTAGTAAAATTTGGTACAAATGCTAAGATTTTGACGCTCTATTTAATGAACTAAACGCCAGTTTTTAATCATCTTTATAGATGGGTAAATTAGGGGAGGGGCTAAGGGTTAAATTGTCCTAAGTTTTTTTGTTGACTGTTTTTTAACATTAATATTTTCTTTGTAATAAAGCTACTTCTGTTGTATCTCGCTAGGACGCACCAGAGAAAATCATTTGAAAATTTCATGATAAGTTGATGTTATCTTATTCCAAAGTGTAAACAATAATTAGTAGGCCTGTGGAATCAGATATTCTTTTTAACTTTGAAAAACCGGTGACTAAAGAAATTTTAGAAAATATTTACAAAAATGTGCCATCAGGACTTCACTTGTAACACCCTGTATCTCGAACACGAAATGTTTTCGGACCTATGTTTATATGATTTTTTACTTCTTTTTAAGGATGTAGATTACGCTGTTTAAATATGACCGTCTAATTTGTAATCTGTATATATGTTACGGTTAAAGTGTTTACTTGGCTAGTTTATAGACTAGCTGGATAGCATGCAAACTATCCAAATGTCCTGCTATTTTGATGGAAAATCATATTTATACTAAAATAGCTATGACTGTTGGTTAGTTTGTATATTATCCGGCTAGTTTACAAACTATACAATATTTATCGTTAAGGCTGTTCTCGCGATACACTATTTTACCTCTTACCACATATCTTGCTCATTTATGATCAGAATCATTTCATTTTTTAATGAGGTATTCAGAAGGAAAACCCTACCAATCTGTAGGTTTTAAATGTTTTTATTACAGCCTAGTTTTTTAAATAAAAAATTGGAACTAGAATAAAATTTTGTCAATTTACAAATATCAATTTTTTAAAACCTACATATTGTAGCTGATTTTTTTTCCTATCCTTTTTCTATTTACAAGTTTTTGCTAAAATCAAAAATTAATTGGATTTTGAGGTAAGCCGTTTCTCAATAATATTTTTATTTGGAACCGGTGAAAACAATATCGCTCTCTCGCGTCTCCCTACCTCCTCCGCTGAATCATCTCAGTCGGGGATGGAAAATGTAAAGTGAATTGGCCAGAGTCTAATTAGCCCATTATCCGTTTTAAGCGTGAGCGTGATATGTTAGTGTCGTTTATTTTTACTGTTTTTTGGATTGTTGTATTGTACAAATATGGGAAAAGGGAAGTTGAGTTATAAAAGAAAAAGTCGTGCAGTTACCAGTAAAAGGTAAGATTATATTTTATTACACATTTTCATATAATTATGTTTTTACTAAAGAAATAACATTTAGTTTCGGAATATTCATAATATAAAATTATATTAATTTTTAATTTATTGTAGATATAAAAATAATATTTATTTTTTATTTGCAGGAACCTACCTAATAAGTTCAAATTGTCGAAAACATGTAGGTACTTCTAGACGATCTATTCTACAAAGTATTGAAAATAATCCGTAAGTATAATTGACAAGTTAATTTTTTATTTACCCATTTTTTATTTAATGAAAGAGGTCAATAACGGAAACTAATTTGTTTCAGAATCAAAGATCAACCCGAGCATGAATATGGTTCAGAATTAGAAGTGGAAATGGAAGAAAAAATTGAAGATAAGACTCCATTATTTGACATGCATAATATTGGTAGAAGGATTGTTGACATGTCTTACTTCTTTAAGGAACTATGTTCTTTTGACAATCACTCTCCTTTTGGTTGTGGTTTTAAGGACATGGACATAATTAACGAAACCAAAAAAGGATTAATAAGTACTTTCGAATGGAAGTGTAGGATGTGTGGATGGAGTAAAAAACTTTCAACAGAATCTGAAAGTACAGAAATGAATGTGAACTCCGCCGCGGTCTTGGCGACACTTTCAACAGGATGTGGACATTCGCAAATGGTTGAACAGCAGGCAATTATGAACATTCTTCAAATGTCATATCGCCAGTATGCTGATCATAATGAAAGCATTTCCCATAATGTGTATAAGGCAGCTAGGGAAGCGATGCAAGAGGCTGGAAAAGAAGAACTGCAATTAGCTCGAGATATTGGTGAAGTGGATAGAGAAGGCAATGGACTGATTACAGTTATTGTTGATGGAGTGTGGTCGAAACGTTCATATAAAGTTAACTACAATACTTTATCAGGAGTGGTAAGTATTTAATGCTATTTCATTTTAAATTATTGATAGTTTTGGCCTTTACTTGATGAAAATCCATATTATTAAAATGACAAAAACCAAACATGGTAGATTTTCACTTTTTTATTTAAAAAATTAAAATTAAAAATTGCGCGACAATTGTTTCGAAGCACAACTTATTCTTCAAATGTGACTAATTTACATTTTTAATATATATACAAAATAAACTAATTAGTTAAAGTACCTACTCAAGAAAATATATTAATAAAATTCTAAGAAGGTATTATCATTACCAGGATTATCTCACAGAAAACTAAGAACAGGTAAAGAGATTTAATAAAGGTTAGTTAATAATATCTAATTGATCACTTAAGAGGTTATTTGAATTTTTAATTCTATTTATTTCAAGCGTTTCTAAACAGTTTAATTTAATGCCTTTATTTTTAATATAACTATTGTAATATATTCTGAATAGTTTTTTGACCAATATACAATTTTACCACAATTTAATTTATGTAGGTACTTCCGATTTATTATTGGAATTAATTTTAACCTCATTGTTTTTAATATACTTCCGAAGCGTATTATTGGTTTAAAAAATACGTTAATAATTTGTTTTATTTTACACTATCTTCTTGTTTCATATGTACTTGAAGAACGGAACTTTCAAATGAACGAAATTATTTCAATTTAATTCGGTTATCATAAATTAGTTAAATATATGTCTTGCAATTATTTAATGATAATAAAAAGAAAACTGTAATATATTCTTTTTTATAATGTACTTAGAGTAAATACCTTCTGAACAAAACTCGTTTTTTAACCCTCAAAATAGTAAAAGAAAGTATTCTAAAAGAACCCTTTAAATTACGTATTTTTTACTAATGTCCGGATGAAAACACTCCGTTAAATATTATTGAATAAATCATTATAACATATATTCATAAGATTAAAAAAATCAACCTCAAAAGTGCATCGGAAACCACCACAACCCCTAGAATTAAATATTTTCCTTACCTGCATACATATTTTTTGCTATGGCGCCAACAGACAGACCGACGGAATGGGGAAAACATGTTTTTCGTAATCTGGGGATTCTAAAACGTGAAAATCTGAAATAATCTCGGAGGGTGATTTTTTCACGATTACAATACTTCCCTTTTATGGAAGGAAGTAAACAGAAACTAAAATGCTACATCATTGTAAGGTACCTAGATAGTCTAGGAGAGGTTAGGTTTTTTTTTTCTATAAGTAACAAGAAATTATACGATTCTATGGGTTTCATTAGGGGTGCTTTCCCATGCACTTTTAATGCTGAATCTTTTTTAAAATTAATCAGTAAAATCTAGCGGGGTTTCTTTTTTCAATCAGTAACAGAATAATATATGATTCTAAGGGTCGTAGCAGGGGTGGTTTCCGATGCATTTCAAATACTAAATCTTTTTAAAACAAACGAATAAATTATATAATGATTTAATCAATCAAATCTGGCGGGGTTTCTTCTATCTATAAGCAACAGGAAAATATTTAATTCTAGGGGTTGTGGTGTTGGGGTGGTTTCCGATACACTTTTGAGGTTGAATCTTTTTTAATCTTATGAATATAGGTTATAATGATTCATTCAATAATATTTAGCGGGGTGTTTTCATCCGGACATTAGTAAAAAATACGGGTTCTTTTAGAATACTTTGACTATTTTGAGGGTTGAAAAACGAGTTTTGTACATAAGGTATTTACTCTAAGTACATTATAAAAACAATACGATATAGATTCTTTTTATTATCAATAAATAATTGCAAGACTCATATTTCACTAATTTATAATAACTGAATTAAATTGAAATAATTTCGGTCAGTTGAACGTTCCGTTCTTCAAGTACATTGTTTCCTAACTTTTTAAAAATGAATATAAATATTTTCAGGCTTGCATAATTGGTGCTAAGACAGGCAAAATTCTGTACGTTGCTTCCAAGGACAAATACTGTACCATTTGCACTCGAGCATCTTCAAAAAATGAAGAACCTTATCAACACAATTGCTCAAAAAACTGGAGTGGCTCGTCTACTGCCATGGAGTCCGCAATTATTTTACAGGGCTTTAAAAACAGTGTTGTGATGCATAAGTTAAAGTACATACGTCTTATCGGCGATGGAGATAGCAGCGTATACAAAAAAATTTGTGAAACAAGACCATATGGACCAATGGCTGTTACAAAAGTTGAGTGTACCAATCACCTTCTGCGAAATTACTGTACGCATTTGCGAGAACTTGCCAGTAAAAAAAAAAAGTACTAAGGATATGTATGTAAAGCCCGAATTGAGGAAAATTTTATCATCGAGGATATTACAATTACGGATTGCCGTAAAATCAGCAATCTTGTACCACCGAAAAAATACTATTAATTTTAATCAGCAGGTTCAACAGTTATCGGCTGACATCAAAAATTGTCCATACCATGTTTTTGGAAGACATAATAAATGTGCAGATTATTTTTGTAAAAAGGAAAAAGCAGATAAGGATTATGTAACAGAGATGGAAAGCTCTGAATTAATGGAGGATATAGTTTCTGCTGCCAATAGATTGTTCCAAAATACTCAAAGTTTGATACTAAATATGAATAATAATGCAGCAGAAACTTATAATTCGGTAGTGGCTAAATTTGTTGGGGGAAAGAGGATAAATTTTGCTATTAAAGGAGGCTATGGTGTAAGATGCAAAGCAGCAGCCGTATCGTATAACAAAAGAGAAAATTACATTGCCACTTTACATCAAACCGCAAGCATTCAAGAACTTGGAATACACTCACAGTCGTTCATCGCCAAGTTAAAGAATAAGAGAAGCAAAAGATCTCTCAGAGGACCCCAGATAAAAAAAAAGAAAACAACCGCACCTGCCGATAAGGAGTATGGAATGCCGGATAATGATATTCTAGATTTAGAAGATAGAAAACAAAAGTTTTTGGACAGTTTACCAAATTCAAGAACCGAAATACTAGAAATTGAAATTAAAACAAGAGGGCAAGCCAGGAACACCTGTTGGAGAGAATATAGAAGTAATATGCTTACTGCTTCAAATTTCGGCACAATATGCAAATTAAAGAAGACCACGGACCCGAAAAAAACTGTTCATAACATTTTGTTTTCTTCATTCACAAATTCCAAAGCAACTAATTGGGGCAAAGAACATGAAAGCCATGCCAAAGAAGCATTTGAAAAACATTTTCAGAAAGAGGTTAAAGATTGTGGTTTATATATCTACGATAAACTTCCTTTTCTGGGGGCAAGTCCGGATGGAGTAATAAACACGTCAGAAATAATCGAAATAAAATGTCCTTTCTCATGTGCCACAATGACACCCGAAATGGGAGTTGCAGAAGGAAAGATTAAATATTTGGAAGAAAAAAATGGTACATACAGTTTAAAGAGAAACCATAATTATTTTTATCAGGTTCAAGGACAACTGGCAATAACGGGAGCACAGTACTGTTTTTTTAATGTATGGACTCCATTAGGAATGCTCACAGAAAAAATTCCACGGGATGATAAATTTTGGGAAGCGATCAAACCAAAATTAAAGGATTTTTATCATAAATATATTTTAGAAGCAATTTTAAAAAATTCTTCCTAATTACTTTTCTGTTTTTTTATTTATAAAAAAATCGAAGGCCGATTAAATAAATTGTACAAATTAAATATTTTTGTTTTATTTTATAGCCAGTAAACAGTCAGTATTGTGATAAAATGAAGGGGGAAATTAATAAATGATCAGCAAAATTAATACTGAGCAAAATTCAGAAAAAAAAAATTTGTTCATCCAACCAGGTATTATGAATAATATACTGACAATTTTGCATGATATACTGATCACTTTATTGTGGCTCTTAAGAAATTATAGGTTTTTTAAAACCAACTTAGTGTCCGCTATCTACTCTAACCTATGGCATTTCCAAGTTAATTACCCTCTATATCATTAATTTAAAAAATAAATACCAACTGTAAGATTCATTTAATACTATAAAAAAATCTGCTAAATAATTTACACAAGTCCTTGCCTCAATTCGTAAACAGCGCATTTTATTATCTACATAGCATAAATTCACATAAACAGTCTTGTGTACTTTATTGATTTCGATATGTATTGAATAACAAAGAAAGTCATTTTATTTTTCTAAATTCAACAAAATTATTATTTAAATACTTTTTACTGTTTCTCAAAAATAATTTTATTTGTGATTTAAGTTCGCGAATTACGGAACCGACAGAACCACCGATAAATATTACAATCCGGCAATGCTGCTTCCCTTTGGACTGGCAAGACACGGCTAGCGCCGTGATCGTTGAGCTGGGCGAAGGCAGTTTTGTTGCCAAGTCGTGTAATGCAAATATTAAGGAAAGTAACAAATTATTATATTCTGCAAATATATGCAATACACAGACCAATTCGGCCAGTCCGCGTCTCCGGTGTAGTAAATGCCGATAGAGAGAGACGTTCAATTTGACTGCGGGAGGAAACAAGAGAGAAGTTATTACACGTAATTGTTGTTCAGAAATAAAGAAAGTGCCTACGTGTAGACTTACTTTATGAAATGGATGAGGGCTCTCTCAACTTTGCCAAAACGAAAACCGGTGAAACAGCCTTAAAGTAAAAACCACAAGAAAATCATACACAAATTAACCGATTTTTGGCTAGTTTACAAACTATTCACAGTATTTGGATAAAGTGTGAACTTAATATCCGTAGTAATACATAATAACCAGCTCGTCGGTTAGTATGTAAACTCACCAATCCTCTTTGGTTAATTTAGTTTATCGACTTTTTTATTGAATAATTTTTTCCAACAAAAATAAATATACTGGCATTTAAACTTGAAAAATAAAAAAGAAATGGATCGGCTATGAATCGAGTTTGGGCCGCCCGCATGGCAAGTGACCACTGAACCACCTATTCGATTTTGCCTTAGGTACTTCATTCATAGGAGTTATATTTAAATACAGATTATTGATTGTTTAAATAATTTCATTTTAGGAATTTGGAATAAATTTTATTTGTTATTTGGCCACTCTGTACCTACATATTGAAAAAATACCTACCTCGTTTGCAAATTCTCGGCCGTCAATGCTCTTCAATAGACTTCCTAGGTCTACAAATACTTTAAATAGGTGCTCAGCTACTTCTCTAGCCTTCTTTGTTTTCAGCGCTCTCAACCTGACGTATTTGGTTTGGTGGTCTTAACAGGCAAAAATAAACTTGAAGTCACCATTTGGTCTAGTTTGTCAATAAGATCGATTTTGCACCGACAGTTTAAATGATTTGATACAATTATTGGTTTCACAACAATACCTTTTTTAGTTTTGTTCCGTTTGAGCTGACAGGTTTTGCAAGTTTCAATAAATAATTTTTCCCTTTCCTGTGTTATAGTTATAGTACATTTCATTTAATAATTTTGTAGTTGCTTGACGACATCCATGCCTAGTTCTCTAGTGGGCAGCTTTAATCGCATCATAACATTCACTCAAACGTAAAATAATCTTTCCAGATTTTTTGTGTAAAATTATATAAGATGGTTCGATTCTCTATAAACCGCAACTCACCACACACTATTTTATATTATTAATAATTTATTTATTGTTTTCGAAACCCGCTATACACCATTTATTAATTTTTTTATTATTAAAAATCACTTAACCTAAGCAGGGATTGAACTCACGACACGTTCATTGGAACCACTTGCAAAAATTCTTACAACATACGGTATTATTAGAATAAAATTTCAAACTTCCCTAATAGAATGAAATGTAATAGATTCAATTTGCCAATTTTTAATGAGCAATTCTATTTAAAAAAAGGCAGTGTATATAGATTGTATTATCTGGTAGGCTAAATAAATAATGACCTAAGATGGACGTCCATTGGACGTCAAAATATTACTAAACTTAAAATTAAGTCTAAAAACAGACGTCCTTTGGGTATCATCAAATTAATGATCATAAATGGACGTACACTAGATGTCTGAATACGGATATGGATGTTATGGCCCTCAAATGGATCTAAAGTGATAGTGATCGTCCATTGGACGAAGTGTGCTGTCTGGGTAGAATCACTGTCATTCATTAATTTTGAATTTTGCGACTTTTGCTCGTAAATTTCCAAAAGTAGGTTTTCAAATTATTGCTGTTGATTCATTTTTAATAACCAGATACCTCTTCTCAAACCCATTTTACAAGACACCACAGTAAGAGTAAACAATAATAATACACACTTGCCATAAATATAAACTCACTTTTCTAATAAATTAACCAAAGCAGATTGGTCAGTTTACATACTAACCGACAAGCTGGTTATTATGTATTACTACGAATAATAAGTTCACACTTTATCCAGATATTCTGGATAGTTTGTAAACTAGCCAAAAATACCGGTTGGTTTGTGTACTTTTCTTGTGGTTTGTACTTTGGCGATAAATATTGTATAGTTTATTAAATAGCTGGTTAGTATACAAACCAACCAATATTCATAGCTATTTTAGTAGAAATATAATTTTCCATTAAAATAGCAGGACATTTGGATAGTTTGTATCCTATCCAGCTAGTCTACAAACTAGCCAAGTAAACACTTTAACCGTAACATATATACAAAATAAACTAATTAAAGGACTTAAGAAAAATATATTAATAAAATTCCAATTCAATACTGGGAATATATCACAGAAAACTAGGAACAGGTAAAGAGATTTAATAAAAATCAGTTATTAATATCTAATTGATCATTTAAAAGTTTATCTGAATTTTTAAATCTACTTATTTAAAGGGTTTCTAAATGGTTTAATTTAATGTCTTTATTCTCTATATAAGTAAAATCTCATTTTTTTTTATAAATGAATGAGTTTCAGCTAAAATATCATTCTGCAAGCATTGTTAAACCACAGTTTTTACAGAATAATAATTCAAATCAAGATAATATTCTAATTAAAACTGTACAGAACAAATATAAACAGGATATCATTTTCAATGCTGTTGTTAAAGGAAATACAACAATTGCTATTACTAATATAGACACTCGACCATTCACTGTTGGGTACTAATTACCAGTGCTGTTTCTAAAGTGGCGCTGGGAAACAGTAACAAAGCCTACATAGAACACGAGCCTAATAACCGTAGCAGTTGATGCCGATGACACAAAAAATATATATAATATAGGTTATATTGACAAAACTCTTTCATTTGTACAAGCTAGCCATAATTACATCATACTTAAATTCGATCCAACAGACAAATATCAAAAATAACTTAAACTTTATATTTAGGATTCAACAGCAGTATTTGATTCTAGGAACAAATATTAATTAATACAGATGAACCCTCAACCATCACAACTTTATTCTTTTATTAAATTACACGAACAGTTTTATTATTTGTCACGGCTCCATCAGTAAAACTTTCACATAAATGAATTAAACATACAAGAAAATTGGAAATCCCATTTAAAATACAGTATAAAAAATTCTTATGAATTAACAGAAAAATAAAAAAAAAATTACCTCGTAACACAAAATTGGTATCACTTGATGTAACAAACTAAAGCGTTTATTTGAAAAACAACACATGTCCATTTGATTGAAATTTTGGCGTATCAATTATTATTCTTATAGAAAAATAATATGTACATATATTTCAAGCATCCAATACTGTAAAAACACCAGTTGTCCGGGTTAAAACTAGTGTCAAAATATATCTAGTTTTAGAAGAACACCTGATGTCCACGCGGTTTGTTGTAAAAATAACACATGTCCATATATATGTCGTAGCCAAATTGTAAAACTCGCCGTTTTATAAAATGTCTAGACATTTTACAAAAGGCGGCCAGATTGTCAAATTCTCGTTTCACATTCATTATTTTCCTATTTGGCTAGTCGGATTGTAAAATGCCTAGGTATTTTATAAAACGACGGTTAACACGTGGCCAGATTGTCAAATATTTAAGATTATCTCCTGCTTGACATTTTGGCGGGTGACAGTTTTCAGTCGTTTTGTAAAATGCGAATTTTATTTAAAGTTAAGATAGTCAAAATTTTTATTAATTTATTAATAGGTTACCATGTGAATTAAAACAATATAACGAATATTTTACATATTCTTTTAATACAAATGAGACTGAAGAATATGAACATAAAATATTTAAATAAACTTGAATAAAACAACATTTGCCACTGAAATGGCACCTACTATGGCATTTTACCTGTGCCTTGAAACAAAGACATTTGTTTGTACAGCATTGAACTTTGCAATGGCATTTTTTAAACCCTTGTACCTCAAACTGAGAAATCTTAGAAACAGCTTCTCTTAACGTAATACTGTTATTTTCTGGTGGAACTAAAATATTTAAGTTTGACGAATTAACCAAGTTAAGTTCGTCCCTAGAAAACCATCGATTTTAGCGCCCATGTTCAATTTCTGTCTAAGTAGTATACTCCATTTTGTATTTGTCAAATTTTGGAACTACTACAGAAACATACTCTCTTTTTGTGGTTTAGACCATTTGGTCAGCTGCACGTTTTTAGCCAATTGTGCTCTGTGAGTTTTAATTACTTTTTCTTTACAGCAAAGATTACACTTTCCTTCAGTTTTATCACTTACTGCGGAATAACACCTTGCACATGTAGTTTGTCCTTTATCAGTTAACAAAGTTTTTTAATATTTATTTTTGTTTTTCTTTGTTTTTTTTTGTGTTTTCTTCGTTTTTTCTTTGTTTTTTTATTTATTTTTATTAATTGCGAAAACAAAATTAAGGATTGTGTTAGGTTAGGTCATACCATATTTTGGCAACATTGTACGTAATTTTCGCAACCGTTATATTTAAGTAGAGAAAAGCGATAACAAATTTTCAGAATTTGCAATTCCTAGAGACGATGAAAAAAAATCTTATTATTCGATTCTTTTAAAATACAGGGTGTTCCATTAGTGCGTAATTTTTCAATATTTCAATTTGTGTTACAAACCAGTTCTATCACCACTATTCGTTAAATTAGAATCTTATAAGTCTCTATTCTAAACATTTTTAAAATTATTGTAAACCTACCTAAAATATGATAATTTAATTTGGGGTCTGGATTATTCTCTAATTCCATAAAAAAATTGCTTGGCAATCTTGTATTGTTTTTAAAAAAATTCTAGGGTACAGTCTTGTCAAAACATTCTAAAACTGAAATAAAATTCAATTTAAAAAATATACATTTTTATTTGCCAGACAAAAACGCAACAAGCTGTGCGTCTAAAAATATTTTTAAAATACGCATGTTTTAAATCCTTATAACTTTTATTTGAAACTTTTTTGAGTGTCAATAATATAAATTGAAATATTGAACAATTACTGGCTAGTCTTTTATAATTGATTTTACATTGATCATGACCATATTATATTTTGTTGTATAAATGAGAAATTTCACTTGAAATCCAAAGTAAGTAAAGCAATAACTGTTGCTTAAAAGTTTGATTTTAGGTTTTATTACTTACTAGCGTAAAAATCCTCTAATTGAGAATAATAATATTTCTTGTCTACGCTTGCGAGTCCTACTTCACTAAAGTCCATATTACTGCAGTTAAAATAAATAAAACCAAAGAAAATTTGAAAATAACTTGTTAAATCGACAATGTTTTACAAAACACAAAACGAATGAAACTCTTTTTCCACCGGAATGTCAAAAAAGGGATAAACTTAAACATTTGACAATCTGGCCGCATGTAGACCGTCGTTTTATAAAACGCCTGGGCATTTTATAATCTGGCTAGCCAGATAGCAAAATAATGAAATGTAAACGAAACTTTGACAATTTGGCCGCTGTTTATAAAACGCCTAGGCAATTTATAAAACGACGAGTTTTGTAATCTGGCTACAACATATAGATAGTTTAGTTCTGAGGTAACTAGATGTTGTTGTTGTTGTTTAAATTTTGTAATGGCCGCAATCGTTTTACTTTCTTAGTAGAATTTTGCATATTTTGACCGATTTTAAGTATAAATAGTATCTAAATATGCAGAAAATATTCAACCTAGTACCTCTGGTGTTGTTGGTGACGAAAATTGTGAAGTTCAGGCTATAGATCAACCACGAAAACGAAAAAAGAAAATTTCTAGGCGGGAAATTATAAAACGTGCAAAAGTAAGCAGGCTAGAGCACAAAACACATAAGGGAGACAAAGTAGTTACACTCAGAGTAATAGAAACTGACTTCAAGTTTTTAGTGTAACAATAAGTACATACTTTTGTATTAACTGTAACTTTTGGATATAGATGCAAGTGTTATAGATGTTTCCAGATTACAACACAAGAACAACGTTCCGAGTTGCTTAACATGTTTAATGGTATAAGGTCAAAAGATGAACAGGATTCATACTTATCTGGACTTATTATCGTAATATCTGCCCAGAGGCGTCGCAGCCGAATTGATCCAAATATAAACAGAACTGGTCCACCACATATAGCCTCTTTTAAGTACAAAATTCGACTACCTGGAAATAAAGTCAATGTGTGCGCTAAATCTTTTTGTAGTTTATTTGGTGTAACTGAAATGCATCTTCGTCTGATTAGAAATAGCCTAGCTATGAGTGGATTTTCACCAAGGGACGACCGTGGAAAACACGCTAATAGGCCAAGAAAGAGTAAGCCATTCGACGTAGAAATGATAATAGCGCATATTTATTCTTTCAAAGGCCGACAGAGTCATACACGTAGACTTAACAAAAAGAAAGTGTACCTTCCATTAGAGTTAAATGTAAAAAAAATGTATAATACCTTCCTAGAACTTAACCCAACAACTACAACTTTTTACTTCTTATTTCAAACTCGATTTGACTTATCCTTCTCTTGCCCTAGATGCGATTCTTGTACTTTTTGTGACGAAACTGAAACTCAACTAAAACTTCCTAATATCGACCAGTCCAAAAAGATTTAACTTGTCAGTACAAAAAACCTTCATCAAGCTAAAGCAAAGCCGTTTTATGATATTAGGAAGAAAATTAATACTAAATGTCGTAAAATATCAACAATAGCTTTCGATTTTATGCAGAATCTGCCTTTGCCCAATCTAACAACAAACAAAGTATTTTATAGCAGGAAACTTTGGCATTATGTGTTTGGAATACATGACATCGGAAGCAGTGACGTCAGTATATATAAATATCATGAAAAGATGGGGAAGCGCAGTCAAAACGAGGTGACATCCATTATATTTCACTATATCAAGAATCATATTCAGGAAAGAATGGATGACATAGCCTCTGAGATAACACATGTCTTCCCAGTTCGAGGACACTCTTATTTACCCTGCGATAGTGACTTTAGCCTCATTTCTCGTTAAAAAAAAGTTGAACATGATATTCCAGAAGAATGAAACGACACTATACGACAGGCAAGATGTAAGCCCTCTCCATTCAGGGTGATAAATGCTGGAAAAGAGACTGAATGGTTTTCTATACACGAAATTCTTCTTTTTAAAAAATTTTAAACCAAAACTTTCACTGAAACCGGCGTGACTGTATCGAGTATCACAGCAGTATCCGGGTCAGGTTCTAGTACGTCAAAGTTATCATGGTCCTTGGACGTTTCATACCATTGCAGGGAAAAGAAACTCGCAAGAAATAGCTCTAATACCAAACAAACGGTAACCTCAAATAAGTAAAATGTGAAGTTTAGAGACTTAATGGAACTCACTAAATATCTTAAGAATCCGCCTAATAAAGAATTTTACCTTAACCTAAACCCACAAATAGATGGAGGGAAAAAATCTTCAGATATTGAAATCATTAGTGACGATAACAGCAATGGTGGAGAATAAAAAAGTGTTTTTTTTATATAAAGACGTAGTTACAAAAATGCATACTTAAACTGTAAGAAGGTAAGCAGTTTTTCTTGATTTCCCAAAAAGTTTATTTTTGGACATGTGTTGTTTTTCAAATAAACGCTTCAACTTATTTCCTAGTAACCTCCTAAAGAAACAGTTAACCTAGTAGAAAACTTATTTGATCGTAATCAAATCAATATTATAAAAAAGGAGAAATCCTAAATTTGTTGAACATTTGATTAAAACAAAATTATTTTCTATTTCAAAATAACATCTATGAGGAACCCATTAAACCCGTTGCTTGCAGAAATATTTATAAATATTATAGAACATCAAATTCACAGCAATAATTTAAGTAAACATTGCCTTTATTGACATAAATATGTTGATACCATATTAACTGCTATCACTGATACTAGTAGACAGTTAAATTTTTTATTTGTTCTTATCAATGCTATACATACACCCCAATATTAAATTTACTACGGAAATAGAGAAGGATAATTTTTAGGCTTAAACGTCATTAAAATTATTAAAGCCAATATTTTATAAACCATCACATATTACAATACATAATACTTGATCTCTTCATATAAACAAAAGTTAGCAACATACAACAGTATGATTCATAGATATGCAGATGACCTAAAAATTTTTCAAACGTCAATGACCTTTCAAATAATCACAATCAGATCTCAGCAATTTGTTTCAATAGTACAGCGATAACTTGCTTAAACTGAATATCGATCAATTTAAAGTCGTAAGGTTCAATAAAACAGCTAATATTATTATGCATGATTATGTCATTGTAGGTTCTGAACTAAGTGTTGAGCAAACTATAAATGATCTTGGTGTTATTTTTGACAGGGACCTATCGTTTATTCTTCATTTGGAAGAATTTGTAAATAGAGAGCTTTTTGACTGCTGGGCTTTGTCAAAAGGAACACCAACCACATTTATGGCACGGCAGCTCTAAAGAGCCTCTACAACTGCTTAGTTGGAAGCATTTTAGAATACTGCTCAGACTTTTGGGCAATTGTCATATTGATAAATTAGAAAGAGTGCAAAATAAATTTTCGAAGTATCTGCTATATAAACATAAGCTTCCATCGTAAAATATAGATTACAGTTCATCAAATTTCTAGAGGCTTTCGACGGCTAGACAGAGAAAACACTACTGACAGGCATCCCGACGGATTTTCGCAATGAAAGTACACTCTGCGCATCAAGTATTTCACTATTTCATTCAGACGTAAATGTCAGATGTAAATTTCGCTAAAACATTTCTTTTATTTTCGTTTGTGTTTTTTGCTCATTACAGTTTAATAGAACCTAAGTATGGAGTTTAATAGCAAATTAAGAGGCCGCGTGATTAACAGTCAATCTCGCGAAATAATAGCCAATGTTATAGAGTTTATGAGAAGAGAAGGAAACTTTATTTCACCTTCAATACCATTTAAAAATGTAAATGATCGTGTTGCTGCAGCCACAGGAGTATCTAAAAACACTGTCGTCCGCATTTCTGGAGAGAAAAAAAGAATCGATAACCGTGAGATATCGGAATTTTCATCACCAAGAAAAACCATTAAAAAACCAAAAACAGTTAATGATATAGATTAAGCTGCACAAGAATGAAATTTTATTTTTTTATTATTAGATAGCTATTTTTGTTTCTGAGTTGTGTTCATTTACAGGCTCAATTTTTTTCCGTTTCTCCTTTTTGATTTTATATGGGGTTTCAAGTTGTTTTTGATTTATTTCGACGTAAATCACAACAACACACTTTTTTAATAAAGCAAACAAGTGTTAAGAGGTATATGTACGTGTAAACTACAACTACAAAAAATTGATATGAAACCCATGAAACCACCAACAAAAATGTAAAGCTAGCTTCCGTACTAGAACATGGTGTCATTCGTCGAGATAATTTATCGTTTTGTTTAATAGATCAAGAAATGTAAATATTCCCCTGTTATTTTTTATAAAATTATAAGAGAAATAAATTTTTTTCTAAATAGTATAGTTTATTATTTTGTAGAAAAACAAAATTTCGAAAATTTTAGTAATGTTTCAGAAACAACCGTTATTAATAATAGGTACCATTTTTCTTAATAAGGTAGAAATAAAATATAAACTATTTCCACGATTTACAAAGGCCTACAAAAAAATTATAGGTATTTTCCGCTATCCTATAAAATTTATATTTTCTGACTCAATTTCAAAAGGTTGAAGGAATTCCAAAACACCTTTTATGGCATAATAATTATTTTCAATTCTACATACTATCTTTAGCTGCTTTTAAAAACGTTCTAAGAAAGTCCAATCAGACCAATTTAATCCCTAAACTATTCCACACTTTTAAAATTTAATTACCTAAAAATATTAAAAACTATTTAAAATAACTTGTTTAGCAGACTGCACAATAGCTATCTTAGTCACACGTAGCGCGTTCTCTGTCTGGGCGTCGAACACCTCTAGAAATTTGATGAACTGTACCATACCAGCATTCTGTTGTGCGGAATGCAGACGTCGAGAAGCATTGCTTGTTTTCCTGTATAAGTTATTGAAAGGTTTGATTGATAGTGATAGCCTGGTAAATTTTATTAGATTCCTTGTTTCTGCCAATTAGAATAAGTATTTTTCAAATTATGACAGTTTTAATACAGGTTTGTTTTCTTTAAAGCGTCAACTTTTATTACACTATTGACTTCATTTTTATACTGTGAACATTTTATTAATTTCTTTTTTGTTTTATTTTAATTGATATTTTAAATGTACCATTTAAAACTTTATGTATCTGTAGCGTACTGTAAACAAATAAATAAATTTCATGAAAGATTTAAATAGGTATCATTAAACAAATTGCAGTAAACAATAGTTTTCATTTAAATTTAGTAGACCAACTTAAAAAAAAAACTTTTTAAACAGCTCGGCTCGTCTTGTCATCTCTCGACGAGAATTTAGAGAAATTGTCATAATAAATTTTAGCGTTAGATAGTTTAATTCTAAAACCACCTTACATGATCTTTTATTACAGGATCTTTTATTAAAAGCAGCCATTATTTGAATGCTTCGATAACTCTCTATCATTAGATACTGAAATTTTAATTAGTCACATTTGAAGAAGAAGTTGTACTTCGAAACAATTGTCGTGTAATTTTTATTTTTTAAATAAAAGTGTTTGTGAAAATCTACCCTTTTTGGTTTCTCTCATTTTAACAATACTTTTGTCTGATTTAATCTGATTTATTATTTCTCTTGCACAGTGTTGTATGTCTATCAGTTCAGCCTAGAACTCTGTTGCGTAATCTCCTAGACTTAGTAACTACTTGTTAATATCAAGACAAACATTTTTCGACTAAAATT
>OV651815.1:20199381-20214982 GCA_927349885.1 Psylliodes chrysocephalus | reverse complement strand
CTATTCTGTATGTAATGTGTCGAACTGGCACAAAAGAAATTAACCACATCAAAGGAAGAAAATTAGGTCCCCTGTTATTTTTAATTTATATTAATGATTGTTAATGTTGCAATAGTTAATATGACATTTACCTGTTTGCCTATGATGTCCTTATCTATGTTTCTTGTAAGTTGTAAGGATTCAGATAACTAAGAGTTAATTGTCAATGAAACTCTGTTGATGTTGCAATCATTTGTTAAAAATCAACACAAATACCTAAAACAAAATATAAGCTGATAAGTAATAACTAGATGCAGTTTGTGGACAAACAATATAGGAAATTGGAAGAAAATCTATACAGTTAGTAGAAAAATTCAAATATTTAAGGGTAATTATTCGGAAACAGATGAAATTCACAGACCATATGCAAATACTGTTATCAAAACAATTGCAGTTAAATTACATTTCCTATTTAGAATGTTATTAAAATAATTGTTATATTATTACATTATTTTTTACTAAATTTGAATATTTTGATAATAGCAAACTAAACCAAATAAATAAAATAAAAACCGAAAACATACCTGGATCTACAATAATATATATAAATAATATAAGTACATTGCATCTTTTAAATTATTAAAGTCCATTAAATTGAAATGACACGTCAAACCATAAACGTCAAACTTTCAAAACAAACATGCTTGTGTTGTGTTCCAAACAGAAAATAGCATTTATAGAATAATTTATTTACTTGCAACCTTTCCCCGCACACCACCTCGCCCCTCACCCATAAACATGGTCAAATTGGGCTAAGTCATTTTACATTCGTCTGCATAGGGAGCGATGTTGCAATTTTTCAATTTTTAGTGTCTATTCCGTCTGTTCAGATGGCAGCATCTTATGGGCTCTACATTTTTAAATCTTATCACAAGAATCCTGAAATAATTAGGCAAAAATAAAAGAATGTATGTTGCGTTTTAACTTCTAAATACTATAAAAAATGATAAAAAGTCCATAACTTTTAAATATTTGTTAAATATCACTTATTAAAATATTATGCATTAAAAGTAAAACAAACCATAGACTTTCCATCATTTTTTACAGTTTTTTGAACCCATTTATGAGAACAGTTTTTTAAAATATTATCGTTCAGAGCTGTATTTCTTGTGATAAAAAAGTCACCGTCACTTGTCATTGAACTTGGCCTTAAAGTTACCATTTACTATTGCAAATTATTACAAAAGGGTATTTGAAGGTCACATAAAATGCCAAAATAATCAATATAATAAAATAAACCAGTTTTTGTTTGAGAAAGATTGAATGAATTGAGATTGGGTAGAAATTTACTATAATAGGGGACATTTTTTCTATATTGTGGTTGGATGTTGGATTGATCGCTGATGGTTAATTAAAACTTGAGTTTTACGCTGTTAATTTTTATTCACTTTTATATAATGGTATCAAATTAAGAATAGGACATGCGCAACTGACGATTATTGTTCAAAATGAAACGAATAGACGAAAATAAAAAATGCTTGGATAAAATGTTCTGAAATACAGGATGTTAAGTTGAAAATTAAAAAATTAATAATGGGTAAATATATAGGTAGTTATAATTTTATTATTCAATATAATTTTACTAAAATCGGCACTGACAAAATTTAACTAACAGATTTTTTGCTGTTAGGTAAACTTATAACATAATACCAAACACGTTTTACTAAGTAATAGAGAGTTATTGCAAGTTCACTTAAGGTCAGTCACTATTAGTGCCGTTCTTATTTTGACATCTGAGCATGCGTAGATCACTAACTTTAATAAAGATTGTGCCTGTCCTTAATAGAGAGATATTGCAAATTTATATAAAGCCAGCCACTAAACTTTAAATTATAGTTCATCTTTTTTGTTGTCTATAATATTAAAGAGGCATTAGAGATTATAATTTTGGAAGGTTTAAAATGACGATTATATTAAATATTTATACTAAAAAAATTATAACGGATACGGATGTCAGCGAGCGCATTCGAAAACTATAAAGTTGTCACTATCTGCTGCCCTTAAACATCCACAGTTAAGGATAGAAACAATCCTTAATAAAGTCAGTTTTAGAACATAAACATCTGCGCATGCTTAGATGTCAAAATAAGAGCGGCACTAATAGCGAATGACCTTAAGTGAACTTGTAATAACTTTCTTATTAAGGACAGGCTTTATTAAAGTTAGTGATCTGCGCATGATCAGATGTCAAAATAAGAGCGGCACTAATAGTGACTGACCCTAATTGAACTTGCAATAACTCTCTAATAAAAACATGTAAGCCACTAATTTTCAGTTTTCAACTTTTAACATCATTTGAAACGAATCGAGTACCAATTTATGGTAGCGGAATCAGTAGCACATTTAGTATTATTATTTTCGAAAGGCAAAATTTAAAATTTTTCATTTATTTTTTTTTTTTTTAACATGGAAATACTTTGCTGCATGCTCTACAGTGATGAAGCGCTCGCAACGAAGGCGTCTTAAAAAAATAAATTATAGAAAATGCGAATGTTACATATTTGATTAGATAATTAACATTGACATAAACCTTCATTGCTCAGGACGTTAAGTGCTCAACTTTGGATTTCGTGAAGTTCAGTTACCGACTACTACTATTTTTTTCTGAACTGTTATCAAAATACTACAAAATTTAGCAGAAAGATTGCATTAATTATATTTTTTCCAAAATAAAAAAGAATTTTTTTATCTGTAATTGAATCCGGGTTGGGAAATCCAAACTTGAACGCTCAATGACTTAAGTCTTGAAGGCACTTATATCAAGTTAATTATCTAATCAAATATGTGACGTGCCTTTTTAAAATACCATCATTGTGTGCTCCACTGCTGGTGTGTCCATCTTCTACAAGAGAAAAAAGAAGGAAACATTTGTAAAGTTGCCTTGCACAAATGTGTACCAAAAAAGGGCAACTGGCTCTCATAAGCCTTTTTCGTTTAAATGTCTTATTATTTGAACACTAAGCACCAGCATGGGAAATATATGTTAAAGTTAGTTTTAAGAACTTTTAACATTCAAATAAAAACAATTTATACTATTATTAAAATCCGTGTTGGAACAAAACATAAAATTGTTGAATTTGAAAGATAATATTCTAAAAATGGAAAGGACTTCGGTCGAGAGGCTATTGGACTGAATATTCGGTTCAAACAATGACAATTATTAATATTACTATTCTGAAATATTTTATTTAATTTGCTTGTAAATTTATGTGTAAATATATTTATAAATTACACTGGTCAACAGTGATTTTGTGGACGGGGGTTTAAGAGCGTTTTTGGGCGAACGTTTTACCGATTTCAAATCGCTTCTCTGGCCTATAAATCTTCAATTGTTTTAAAAAGAATAAAATAAAGTAGTTCTGTCTAAAACTAAAATAAATTTGCTATCTCGAAGTCCCCATCGATTATTTCCAAACTTTTCCTTAACGTCTTAGTTGTAAGTTTCATATTACATTTTTTGTTAATTTGCTATTTCTGTGGAATCATTAATTTTCACTTGCGTCATTGTTCTTCTGAAAAAGCGAAATGTGACTCACGTTTTGCTTGATTGGCTTTAGTTTTTGAGATAGTCAACCAGTCGAAATAAAAAAAAATGCAAATAATAATAAGACATTAATTTATTTATTTAATCAGTCTTGTCTGAGCTAAAAGGCTGTATTGTATAAACAATGAAAAATAGTGATTGTTGTTTTGAACTACTTAAAACATTTTCACTCGAACGGCGTGCGTGATTCAATTTAAAAATGCTTTCCAGAATAAAACCACGTGTTCCGGTTTTGACTTCTTTTATTACTAAACAGCGAAGTTATATACAGAAACGTTAATCCATAATCTAAATCAGGTACTATCACAAGAAAATCACTATGTTACAATTATTTACTCAACCAAAAACTAGAGTACATACATATATACAGAATGGGCTTATTTTGTTCATACTTAACATTACACTTACACACTGACACTTAACCTAGATTAAATATAACTGTAGATACAAATATTTACAGATAGAGATAATTTTCCAAACAGTGATAAATTATAAAAAAAAAATGTTTATAAGATTTTCTTTTATGCTCAAAGTTAGAACTTTATAATTATTGTGTCGTTCGTAGAATTCTGTACTAAGAGCACTCATTTCGAAAATAAATTTTAACCATTTTGACAAGTTGTTGAACCTTGTAACATTGCATAATGAAATATCAAGACTAACTGAATATGTCTGCCACAGAAAGACCACTTGTAGGTCTATCGATTTCATCTTAAGCTAAGAGCGGAGCAATCGAAAACTTCCTTTCAAGGTGATTTATTTCAACACTCAGAGCCAGCCGAGAGAACATTTTTTCTTATATTCATGAACAACAGCCAAGATACATTTGGAAGTCACTAATATATCCCTGTGACTGCTATTTTTTTTAATTTGTTTTCCAGTGTTAGTGATTTTCTTGTTCCTTAACTCAATTTCTTGCAAACTGTTGACAGCTTTGATGAAATTTTGTAGCAAAGCTTGTTCGAATTTTGAAAACTATAAAAATATTCAGCTATTTTTATGGTTATAAACTTTTCCAACACTTACTCCAGATATAGTTATTGGTAAAAGATGCTTATTGCGTCCAATTAGAGGTACTTAGATTACATGCAACATTTTCAGAAGCTTATTCCTTTTTTGTCTTCTACTTGGAACTTTTCAATTTATTTAAAACATTGGACATTGTAATTAGATTGTTTATATACATTGACATAACCGCACATAACCAAAATATTGACCTAGGTCCTTAACCACATTTATCACCTTCATCCAAAAATTGTATTTGTACGGTTTTGTCAACTGGAATAAATTTTCATTATTATGTTTAATTTTGTATGTCTTCTATCATGAATTGTTATTTTTAAATAAATAAAGATATGTTTTTAACTTTAATAGGTAGGTGATACCACCGAACAATAATAAACAAGAAGAATCACTCTAAGCGCCGCTTTCATTTATGTTATTTTCTCACGGCTGTGCTTGGTCACTGTTGTTACGCTTTCTCGGGGTATCTCGGAGACAGTATTAACAGGGCACGTGTTATGTGCGTGAAGTCTCAGCGCTCGAAGTATACCGGATGGAATAATTACCACGTTCCAGTCAGAGTATTTGTATTATACGGATTGTCTTCACCAGCGGAACAGCTAAAATTATTGTGCTTGTAGTTGGAATTGGCGTTTTAGATCTGTACAGTTCATCAAATTTCTAGAGGCTTTCGACGGCTAGACAGAGAAAGCACTACTGACAGGCATCCCGACGGATTTACGCAATGAAAGTACACTCTGCGCATCAAGTATTTCACTATTTAATTCAGACGTAAATGTCAGATGTAAATTTCGCTAAAACATTTCTTTTATTTTCGTTTGTGTTTTTTGCTCATTACAGTTTAATAGAACCTAAGTATGGAGTTTAATAGCAAATTAAGAGGCCGCGTGATTAACAGTCAATCTCGCGAAATAATAGCCAATGTTATAGAGTTTATGAGAAGAGAAGGAAACTTTAATTCACCTTCAATACCATTTAAAAATGTAAATGATCGTGTTGCTGCAGCCACAGGAGTATCTAAAAACACTGTCGTCCGCATTTCTGGAGAGAAAAATAGAATCGATAACCGTGAGATATCGGAATTTTCATCACCAAGAAAAACCATTAAAAAACCAAAAACAGTTAATTATATAGATGAAGCTGCACAAGAATCAAATTTTATTTTTTTATTATTAGATAGCTATTTTTGTTTCTGAGTTGTGTTCATTTACAGGCTCAATTTTTTTCCGTTTCTCCTTTTTGATTTTATATGGGGTTTCAAGTTGTTTTTGACTTATTTCGACGTAAATCACAACAACACACTTTTTTCATAAAGCAAACAAGTGTTAAGAGGTATATGTACGTGTAAACTACAATTACAAAAAATTGATATGAAACCCATGAAACCACAAACAAAAATGTAAAGCTAGCTTCCGTACTAGAACATGGTGTCATTCGTCCAGATAATTTATCGTTTTGTTTAATAGATCAAGAAATGTAAATATTCCCCTGTTATTTTTTATAAAATTATAAGAGAAATAAATTTTTTTCTAAATAGCATAGTTTATTATTTTGTAGAAAAACAAAATTTCGAAAATTTTAGTAATGTTTCAGAAACAACCGTTATTAATAATAGGTACCATTATCCTTAATAAGGTAGAAATAAAATATAAACTATTTCCACGATTTACAAAGGCCTACAAAAAAATTATAGGTATTTTCCGCTATCCTATAAAATTTATATTTTCTGACTCAATTTCAAAAGGTTGAAGGAATTCCAAAACACCTTTTATGGCATAATAATTATTTTCAATTCTACATACTATCTTTAGCTGCTTTTAAAAACGTTCTAAAAAAGTCCAATCAGACCAATTTAATCCCCAAACTATTCCACACTTTTAAAATTTAATTACCTAAAAATATTAAAAACAATTTAAAATAACTTGTTTAGCAGACTGTACAATAGCTATCTTAGTCACACGTAGCGCGTTCTCTGTCTGGGCGTCGAACACCTCTAGAAATTTGATGAACTGTACTGTTATATTGACAGCTATTTAGTACGAGTATAATTATTAGATTCGTGTAAAGTTTTAGTTTAAAAAAATGCCTAGACATGGTTGTGTAGAGGACTGCAATAGCAGACAAGGACCTGGGGGGAGAATATGTTTTCGGTATCCGAGAGATGAAATAAGGTAATAAATGTGTTTATATTTTTTATATAGTCTCTTGTTGCATTTATGCGAACTGCGTAGGTCTTTATAAGTTTTTAAAAAAGTAAAATTTTGGTATTTTGGATCTTTACAGATGCCAAAGTTGGAAAGATGTTTTAAGGTTTGTTGAAACGCATAAATATGCTAACCTTACTGGGGACCAGTGTTATAACAGATTGGCAGTATGTGATTTACATTTTACAAATCACGTTTTTCTAGAAAATACCGGCAGACCTGATCTTAAGTATAATGCGATACCCTCTTCAAACTTGGGATATCAAACCAATATGGATGCCTCTATTCAAACCGATTGCGTAAGTCTAGAAGATGCATGTTTACATGCAGATTTTAACTTTGATGATAAGAAGTGCAGCGACGCATCTTCGCAAACTGGTACATCCAGAATAAATAGTAGGTCTACACAAACAGCAGCTTTACTTTCTGCAAACACTCCGAGAAAAACAATCTTGAAGGAAAAAATAAGAAGTTTAAAAAGGGCATCAAGTAGTGCATCAGGGTCAAAGGCTCCAAAATGTCAGAGGCAGTTGGAGACAAATATTACTATTGAAAATGTTCATAGGTTTTTAGAAGATAAGTATCCAAAAAAGTCATGTCAACTTATTAAATCTCAATTAGATTTATTAAATAAATCCCCAAAAGGTAGTAGGTATTCCGACGAATTTAAGCAATTCGCTGTAAGCGTTAACTTTTTGGGGCCTAAGGCCTAAGTTTGTATAGATTACCTTCAAAAAGTATGCTGAACCGATTTACTAGAAAATGGATTGTGAATCCTGGATTCAACGATTTTATTTTTGGCTTACTTAATTTTCGAACCAAATTTCTTACAGAAATGGAGAAGGTCTGTATTATATGCCTTGACGAAATCTCTCTAAAATCAAATTTTTTTTACGACATTAGCAAAGACAAAATTATTGGATTCCAGGAAGGGCATTCGCATAGTACCAAAATTGCAACTTCTGCATTGGTAGTAATGGCGCGTGGAATTGCCTCTGGTTGGAAACACCCTATTGGGTATTTTTTTTTATATAATTCAGTAGCTCCCGCGGAAGAGGTGAAAGAAATTTTATTTGAGAGCATTAGGAAATTAAATTCCATCGGCTTTAACGTAATGGGAGCCGTTTCAGATCAAGGCTCTAACTTCCGTAAATTGGTTAATAAAATTTTAAAATTAACCCCAGAAAATATATATTTTAGTGTTGATAATATAAGTAATCTTGTTTATTTGTTTGATGTACCACACCTTCTAAAATCTGTTCGAAATAAATTTTTCTCATATGATTTCCGTTTACCAGAAGGTTTAATAAAGAAATGTTATTTGGATATTTTTTATCAATATGACAAGAAAAAGGCAAGCAGGATGTGTCCTAAATTAACCGATGAACATTTATTTCCCAGTAGGTTTCAGAAAATGAAAGTGAAATATGCGTCGCAAGTATTTAGTCATTCGGTGGCAGCAGCGTTGCATGCATATATAGATTTTAAGTTTTTACCACCAGAAGCTAGATTAACAGCAAATTTTGTTGAAAAGATAAATGATTTATTTGATTTGTTAAATTCGTGCAACTTACAAAATTTTAACGTTTTTAGAGGGACAGAAAAACAAATATAATTTTTAGAGGAAATTATTGTCATGCTTGATAATTTAAAAGTTGTTAAAATGGTAAACTCAAAACAAAAAGATGGAAAGTACATTGTTGTAGAAAAATGTTTTAACAGTACAATGCATTTTATATACGGGTTAAAATTAACGATTAGTTCCATTAAATCTTTGTGGCATATTTTAAAATCAAAAAACTATTCCTTTTTAATGACACGTAACCTAAACCAAGATTGTTTAGAGAATTTTTTCGGTCAGATTAGAAATTGTGGAGCTAACTGTAGAAATCCTACGCCGATACAGTTTTGTAGAGCCTTTAAAAAACTATTTACTTTAAGATGCATAAATGAAGGGAGTGAAAACTGTATGGATGATGTGAATGTTGTATTATTGAATCTAACACCTGACATAATGGTGACTTGTCGGAAAATTGATATCCCCGAAGAGACGACAAAAAGTTCAATTAAAATATATACAAGTGACTATCAAACACTTTGTAGCACGGATGGTAACGCTTTAATCTATATTACAGGCTATTTGTTAAAAAAATGTCTGATACAACACTCTTGTGATACATGTAAAGAATACAATGGAGAACAATCTTTCCAGAAGCAAGAAACCATTTTTTTTGACACCAAGTCCTATTCTAATTCAAAAGATTCGGGTGGTTTAAATTTACCTCCATTAAATGTGGTTGAATATATTAAACAATTAGAGAATATATTTGTGGAAAATTTTAATGATTTGGCTTCGAATAGATTTATTGGTGCAAAACTAAAAGATTTGTTTAAAACAATACCTTTTACACATCCTTGTCCGCGGTTCCCATTTGATTATTTTTTGTCTCTTTACAACAGAGTCCCAATATATTTTACTGTTAAATTTGCAAACCGAGATATTAAAAATCAAATTCGAAATAAGCAACCGAAAAAGCCTAACATAAAGTTAAACATATTGCAAAATCTATGACTTACGAACATTGTTCAAAATATTTATGTATACATTACGTTTTTCTTACTGTTTGTTATTTATTTAATATTAATATTATTTATTACTTATGTATTCATTTTTTTTTAATGTGTAACAAGAGAAATCTTTTCTTTATTAAAAAATGTTTATGTTGAAAAGTTAACAAGCAAATAAAGGTTATTATAACTGTTTACTATTTCTTGTTTTATGGGGAATCTTTTTTCAGGAAGTTAACATACAATCAAATACAAAGGAATCTGAAATAATTGATGTTTAATGAAACGAGATTTAAACTAAACTGATTTTATTCGTAAAAATGCTCACAATCGGCGAAATAAAATAGTGACAAAAAAGCGGCTTCTTCTAGAAAAAAAACAGTACATTGAATTATCTGCGTTCAGCATAGATATGATTAAAGGTTTCATACAATTAGAGAGAGATGGAGAAAATGAGTTAAAGAGAATAGAAAAGTAAATAAAACAAAACATATTTATAAAGTAGATTCACCACAGAATCTTTGGAATTAATCAAAAATAAATTAACAACAAATGTTCATTTTCAGCCTGAGTTGTCGATTAAATTAATCGTAGATGCATCAAATATGGGAATAAGGGCCATGATATGTCATGTTTTTAAAAAAAAAATTGAGAAATCTATAGCTTCTGCTTCGCGTACCTTATCAAAGTCCGAACAAAAATATTCCCAAATTCAAAGAGAGGGCCTTGCAATAATTTTTGGCTTAAATAAATTTAAAGAATATTTATATGGACATTTCTTTATCCTAGTTACAGATCACATACTTCTGGTAACTATTTTTAACCCAGCTAAAGGTATACCCCAATTTTCAGCCAACAGACTACGTAGATGGGCAGTAATATTGTCAAATTAAAATTATAAAATTGGATATGTGAAATCGGTGTATAATATAAAGCCGATTTTTTATCACGTTTACCTATTGAATGTCAAAATGAGAGTCAAAATGAAGAAAAATTTGAAAAATATTTTTTAAATTATGTTTTATGTGTTTAGGGCTCCGTCAAATATTTCGCTTTTCAAAAAGGTTCCGTCGCGCGTCGTCAAAAAAGTTTAAGAAACACTGCTCTATAATAATATGGGATCTATCCATTTAATTTACATTTTGCTATTTTCTCTAATTTTGACATATAAAGTAATATATTTTGTAATCACAGCAAGTGTCAAAACGATCTACTTTATGCAAACAGTTGCATAAAGTAGAACATTATGCAACTGATTACGAAAAGTTGATTATGTCACCAGTTACGAAATGAAAATAAATAAAACTTCCTCTTTTTTGGTTTTTAAGTCGAAAAATCGAAAACTCAAGAAATCAAGAAATCGAGTAATCGAAAAATGTAAAAATCGAAAAATAAAAAATCGAAAAATACAAAAATCCAAAAAACGAAAAATACAAAAATCCAAAAAACGAATAATCGAAAAAACCAAATTTCGAAAAAAGGCAATGAATAGTGACTTTTCACATTTGAAAATATGACATTACGTTTAACTACAAAAAAGAAAACAAAAAAAACGCTGTAAATTGCGTTTTATTTTTTAAATAATTGAACGACGTTATGAAAACCATTTTTTTTTTAAATTTCTCGCGGGTAATATCAAAAATCAGATCGGTAACACTGCACATGTCCCTTATTTTTATTATTACTATTGAAAAAAAAATTACGTCGTAGGGTAATAAAATACAACAATTTTCTAAAATATTTGATTGGAAGTACCTACAAAAGAATGATGATGAATCATTTTTCAACACAATTTTATAAATAATCAAGTCAACATTAGAAAAAATCTTGTATGGAAACCAGTTACGAAATGCTGTTTTGTGTAACTCGTTCATTTTGTGAGACCTCACTCCGCTCGTCCCGCAAATATTTACTCGTTACACAAAATAAGGCATTTCATAACTAGTTGCATAAATAGCTATTAATTGACTTCCTAATATTTTAAATCATTGAACGGTATTTTCCGTAAATAATTAAATCATAAATAATTACCAGCACATAAGTACCAAAACATTTTTTTCTCTTCAAAGAGTCGGCTTATGTCAAATAAACTTAAAATATTATAAGGAACGAAAAGGTAACCCATTTCTAATAAAATTTAATTATTTATTTTATTTTGGTGTAATCGTAGAAAAAATCTTGTGTGTAATTCGAGCAAAAAGTACTTTGGCTGTTTCGATAACTTTTTGGCTCAACAGCTATTTTGTTACAATAATTTTATAAACTTTTACTTGGGGTCGCTTTCACCCTTTTTTTAAACGAAGTTTACAATACTAAGCGAAGATTAAAATGACATTTTTATATTAACAAAAACGAAGTTTAAATTACTTAATGTAGATTAAAATGACATTTTTACATTAACAATGTCTTAATCTTCGTTTAGTAATTTAAACTTCGTTTGACACAACGGTGGAATCGGTCCTTAGCTACTTGCTATATATTGATAAAGTGTTATTGTCCTCATCATAAATGAATCGTGCTAACAAATAAAGTCAAAAAAAGTCTCATAATTTTTCATCTTTTAGTTACCTACCAAAATAAGATACTACAATACAAATATTTAAGTCCGGCCCAGAACATCTCCCTACTCCTTCCACCCAGTTTTTCGGTTTTGGCAAAATTCGCGCAGCGACAAATGCTTCCTATGTTACCTCTACCCTTTCTAACCTCTTTAGTTAAATTATCCATTTCTAAATTATCCGAAAAAAAAAACTAAATTTATCAAAATACAAGGTAAATGTAAAATCTATTTCGATCCACCTCTTTTAGTAACGCCAGACAAAAAGCATTTCAAAAATTGTTTTTTCAACTTCAGAAATAAGTTAATTACGAGGAATATCAACAATAAGTTACCCAAAATGTACAACAATGACAAAAAATATACCTAAATGTGAAATTCCCTCAGTTTTTAATTTTAATTAGATTTATTCAAATACATATTGACCAGACCTTGTACTATTTACTTTTTATTCCGTCCGCCGCATTACTTGCGAAGAATCCCTGTATACCATCTGTATACCTACGCGAACAGGTGCACTCAAGCAGCCAAACTCTAGCCGATAATTTTTTGCCGTGTCTCAGCGGCTCGCCTTTGTGAACGTCACATGAAAGATAAAAAGCCGGGTGACCCTTCTTGTTTATTATGTTCGGTGGTGATACATAGTAGAGGCCACGTGCCTCATCAAAAAGAAGACATAGATTACGTGTAAAAAAGAAATTGTAGAATAATTTAACAACTACTTTACACAGGTGGGCGAAAATCTAGCTCGCAAGATATCACAACCATCCAATCCTCCTATAACCCGAGATAAAAATCCTCACACCTTCTATTGAATACCTGTGACTGTTGAAGAAACTAGAGAGTTTGTGAGATCACTAAAGTTAAATAAAGCACCTGGCGTAGATAATTTAAAAGCCGAAATATTTAAAAAATTAGAGAGTCAATTATGTAAACCTATTGCTAATCTAATAAACCTAATTTTCACTAGTGGAATATGTCCTTCTCACTTTAAAATAGCTCTAGTTGCTCCAATCTACAAAAAAGACAAAAAAAGAAAATGTATGTAATTACAGACTAATATCCCTAATTCCAACTTTTGCAAAATTAATGGAAAAAGCAGTAAAGCAGAGGCTAACAGAGTTTATTGATAAGTATAGTCTAATTTCGGAGCGGCAATTCGGTTTTCAGAAAGGACTCTCAACTAACGACGCCCTTCAGTGTCTAGTTTCTTCAGTCTACAAATCTATTGATAAGACAGAACCAGTGGCAGTAGTATTTCTTGATTTGGCAAAAGCGTTTGACACTGTGAGCCATTCACAGTTGTTTGATGTCTTGGAAGACGCAGGTATACGAGGGTTGCCACTTAAATTCTTTGAAAGTTACTTGTCACATAGAAAACAAGTTGTAAAAATAGAAAATGAACGTAGTACTGAAAAACTGGTGTCATTTGGCGTGCCTCAAGGAACTGTTCTGGGGCCAATACTATTTAATTTATATTTAAATAATATATTTTCTTACAATTCTACAGGCAAATTAATTGGCTTCGCAGACGACAGGGCTGTAATATATAATGCAAAAACATAGAGAGATTTAAAAAGTAACATTGAAAATGTTTTAAAAAATATATTCGATATTTTTAATCACAAATTACTAACAGTTAATCATAAAAAAACATATATTTTACCGTTTACTAGCTATAAAAATAATTTACCTGATTATAAGAAAATAATTCTCAACAATATCGATATCTCTCTGAAAAACGAAATAAAATATCTTGGAATAAAGATTCGCACTTAAGATGGACTTCTCATTTGTCAGACGTTACTAAGACGTTAAGAGTTTTATTGTATAAATTTAAATAATTAAGAAAAATACTGGATTTATCACATCTGAAAACAGTTTACTACTCACTTGTGGAATCCCGTCTGAGATACGGTATTGCCAGTTGGGGAGGAACCATGCCTGGTCATTTGGAACAAGTAGAAATACTCCAAATAAAAATATTAAAAGTAATTACTTTTAAGAATATGAAATACAGCACAGAGCTCCTATTTAAAGAAGTAAATGTAATGAGTTTGAGACAACTGTATATTTTTAGTTTGGTAATTTACCTTTATAAAAACCGTGCTGACTTAAAAACACTTGACCATCATTATTAAACAAGAAATAAGTCTAAAGATTTTGTACAAACAAAAACAGCTAAAAAAACAATAGGAACTAGGTATTTCCAATTTTTAGCACCACGATTATTTAACTTTCTCCCAGAAATATATAAAACGTATTTAAGAAAATTAAACTAAAAAACTATTTTTAAAAGATACATAAAATCATTACAGGCCGATGACATTGAAAAAATTCTTGAAATCTAAGAATAATAATATGTATCTAACAAAAAAAAATGTAAAAAGTAAAAAAAAAAATAAGAAAAAAATATGTATACGAAGTGTAAACCTTTTTTACTGGTCAGTGTACCCCATAGTCAACCTTGAAGGTCTTAATGGGTTGCACGGATCAAAAAATTTGTATTATTTTATATTATATTTACATTATATACCCTTAGTAGTAAGTTTACTGTCATTATATCATTTAGATTTGTTTAGTTAAGTGTATTTTTTTGTCTATACTGTCTTATATAATTATTGTAATGTTCTTTAACTAAATAAACATTATTAATATTATATTATTATCTGCATAGCATTAAAAATTGACTACTTCATTAAATCGTCAGTAGATGTCGCTCGAGATTGCATCCAACACTTTTTACTGTTGCATTATCCTACTATATTTTCTTCATACAACACTTTTATTTTTCCTCTTCACATTTTGAAAGTCAAAACAAAAATATTATTTTGAAGTTTTAGAATTAAAATAAATATCTTTATAAAAAATTAATATAATTATAAAATCTTCTCACAAAGGTCGTTTTTAAATGAAAAAAAAATATTCAGAAGAATAAAGAAAACTCTAAATCGATACTACATTTTTTTATTATTATTAAAAATTGAAGGTTCTACCTAATACCTAAAAAATTATTGAAATACCAGAATTACATGAAACATGATATATGCAATGGAAATAGTAGTTTTTGCAACAAGAGTAGGCCAGTCAATTTAGAAATCCTATTTCACACTAATTACAAAAGTTTTCAAACTTTGTAATAATAATTAGCTAGTTTAAATACTAAGTTTAAATTTGCAACTATTTCCAAGGTCCAAAACTAGTTAATTTATAGCAAAATGGCGCTTTTGACAACAACAATCTGGTAAATTTGCAACCTCGGACAAGGTCCGGAAACTTGAAAAATTAACAAAAATCAAGAATTCGCACGATCGCGACTTAATTTAATTTTATCTTTAAAAATCTTTATATATAGAAAATAAAAGAAAAATGTAAAATATAAAGATGCATGCGGAATATTAGATGTCCGGAATCTTGAAAAATTAACAAAAATCAACAATTTCCACATTTTGCAGTCGCCAAAACATTTGAAAAGTATTGCTAATTTTATAGTACGATATAAGTACCTTCCTATAAGTAAATGCAAATTTGTAACACTGCAAGATTAATGCAAATGATAGCAAATTGCCTATGACCAATTTTGCATTGCGAAATTAATAGAAAAGTGTCTAGGGTAACAACAAAAAATACTGATAAGCTATATGAAATTTGCAACCTTATACTTAT
>OV651815.1:20177881-20198881 GCA_927349885.1 Psylliodes chrysocephalus | reverse complement strand
ATTGTTAAATTGATCAGTACTGCTGTGCAGAAAGTCCGGACCTGACCACCAAAGCTGATTATTTATTAAATCGTTGACGCTTGAGCCTTTCGTAATTAGGTCACTAGGATTTTCTGATGATGCTGCGTGAAGCCACCGAACAATAATAAACAAGAAGGGTCACCCGGCTTTTTATCTTTCATGTGACGTTCACAAAGGCGAGCCGCTGAGACACGGCAAAAAATTATCAGCTAGAGTTTGGCTGCTTGAGTGCACCTGTTCGCGTAGAGGTATACAGGGATTCTTCGCAAGTAATGCGGCGGACGGAATAAAAATAAATAGTACAAGGTCTGGTCAATATGTATTTGAATAAATCTAATTAAAATTAAAAACTGAGGGAATTTCACATTTAGGTATATTTTTTGTCATTGTTGTACATTTCGGGTAACTTATTGTTGATATTCCTCGTAATTAACTTATTTCTGAAGTTGAAAAAAACAATTTTTGAAATGCTTTTTGTCTGGCGTTACTAAAAGAAGTGGATCGAAATAGATTTTACATTTACCTTGTATTTTGATAAAGGTCGTTTTTTTTTCGGATAATTTAGAAATGGATAATTTAACCAACTCTCTATATCCTATAGTTACCAAGGTAGCTATGCTAAAGCCTCTAATTTGTAATGCCTTATGGTAATAAATACATTTTACATAAATGTAGATTAAATGTATATTACAGAAAACAAAAACCAGAATAATAACAAACATAAGCAATAACATTAAAAAGTTACCTACATCTAAAAATTTTAACTTGAACAAACATTTTTCATTAAAATAAATAAACATAATAGTTGTTTATATACCAAGTCATCAAAGTGATTTTTATCGAACTAGTCTGAAATTATGAACCAAGCAAGAGAAGCGAGCGAGGCGAGTAGCAAGCGAGTTCGATAAGACACTTTGATGATGTGACACATACAAACTTTTATCGCCAACCGTAAATAATTATAAGTAATAAAGAAAAGGAGACATTATAACATTACATTTTATTATCACAAAGTAAACAAAAATAAAAATAACAGAGAATACAAAACAAATCAGTTAGACTATTTCTGTCAGACGGTCATGGCTATGATGATAAATATTAGGGGCAGATAAAATATTTTATTTTACAGTAAGCTAAAGTGTGTGTTTACCTCTGCCAATCGCTAATAATGCATGGCTTTGTTGACGGTTGGCGTAATAATACTGTTACGGAATAAGAAAATCGTTGTAATTTTTTTTAATAGACCAAATTTTCCACACCACTTAAAACCTAACAACATTGAGAAGCCTAATTTTAAAATGTTTACTTTTCAACATAAACATTTTTTAATAAAGAAAAGATTTCTCTTGTTACACAGTAAAAAAAATGAATACATAAGTAATAAATAATATTAATATTAAATAAATAACGAACAATAAGAAAAACGTAATGTATACATAAATATTTTGAACAATGTTCGTGAAAAGTCATAGATTTTGCAATATGTTTAACTTTATGTTAGGCTTTTTCGGTTGCTTATTTAGAATTTGATTTTTAATATCTAGGTTTGCAAATTTAACAGTAAAATATATTCGGACTCTGTTGTAAAGAGACAAAAAATAATCAAATGGGAACCGCGGACAAGGATGTGTAAAAGGTATTGTTTTAAACAAATCTTTTAATTTTGCACCAATAAATCTATTCGAAGCCAAATCATTAAAATTTTCCTCAAATATATTCTCTAATTGTTTAATATATTCAACCACATTTAATGGAGGTAAATTTAAACCACCCGAATCTTTGGAATTAGAATAGGACTTGGTGTCTAAAAAAAATGGTTTCTTGCTTCTGGAAAGATTGTTTTCCATTGTATTCTTTACATGTATCACAAGAGTGTTGTATCAGACATGTTTTTAACAAATAGCCTGTAATATAGATTAAAGCGTGATACACGAGTAGAAGGTTTTAACTTAAAACATGATAAAAAGTGTATCTGACCTATATTAAGGCGATGTTAATTGTTTCTCAGGGGTTGGGTACTTAAGGGGGATGATTACGATAAAAAAAACTAATCGATTACCTTTTACGTGGTTTTATTTCTGACGAATTCTAGGACCGGGATAGTCTGATTCTCTTCTTTTTATTTTATCCAACATGTGGTAGAAATGAGGTTATGTTACAAAATGAAGTTAAATGTCACAAATATTTTACAAAATTATTGTTTTAAAAGCTGAATAATCTCAATATGGAATATTAAAACGAGGTAATTCTAGATTATTAGTACCGCTATATATTATAATATTAGATTCAATAATTTTAGATGGACCTTAAAAATATGCATATTTTTCGGCGAACAAAATGTGATTCGTAATCAAATATTTTACAAAAAAAAAAGTATTACACGCTTAATGCTGGAAATAATCGGACAAATTCAATGTCTTGTTAAGATATGGTAAGTTTATACTATGAACTAATTAGCTTGATAAAAATTTACAACTAAATCTATATGTACAAATTCGAGTAGCCTAATATTTCTCAAAATATATATCACTCGGTTTCAGGTTCAAATGTCCAATACCACAGTCCGGAATCCCGATTAATAAAGCATAGAATGGTTACCTTGTATAGCAAGTTAGGGGATGAGACTAGGTATACCTCCGGTATGAGACCAGTCGATCATTCTCTGTGGCTAGTGTCTGGATCTGGATCGATCGCAAGGGGTTGAGACTAGGGACGTATGAGACCAGTCAATGATTCCACATGGGTGGTCTGGATGAAGATGTCTGCGATGGTGACGTTTACAGAGGAATATACCGTCGGAAGTTATGTGCAATTTGGAGAAATAACAGGAAACAAAATATAGAAAAAGAATAAAAAGAAAAAGGCCTGAAAGAGAGAGAAACGTAAGTATCTTTATATATCATTAATAATAAGTTTTTATTTGAAGTACCCTTGATGGGGTGTGGCCTCTAAGAGTAATAAATTTGCTCAGGGTCTCCTGATCAAAAGTTTTTGGTAGTTTTTCACTTCGCGAGACTAAATCCAACCCTTGGTTGATGAATTTCTATTTAACAGAACAATTCGCAATCTCTTGAATCGAAGAACTTTTGGAAAAATCCACAAAAATGTTGACACTTGTTCTTGACGAAAGCTCTCACAAGAAGAACAAAATGGCATATTCCCTTTTGATAAGACCCTCCAAATTATTAAATAGTTTGTTAGTTTATAAGTTCTAATACTTGAAAAGAGATTAACTTATGTCTAATCTAGTTGGTAGACAAAGACAAAACATTTTAATTAAAAGTCTAGTTCTAGTACATTTCTTAGAACTGGTAGATGAATAAATGATTACTTAATTCATACTACTAATCATTCATTCTAATTGTCATTCATTAAAATCTTTTGTGACTTATGACATGTAGATATTATGAAAATGTAAACAAAACTAATTCAATAATTTGGTTACCTTTCGAAATGATTTTAAGTTGTTTTGAAATGTAATAGTAAAAATTGTTTATTATTAAGATACTTATGTCCTCTTTCCTTCTAGATAAATTCTACATGGATTCCCAATTTGAAATCTACATGGATTCTCAAGTTTGAAAAAGTAAGGAAATTTTAATGGAAGTAAACAAATGATAAAATATAAAATAATTCAGTAAATTTATTGTAAGTAGCATTTATTTTAGGTTTTAGAAATGCAGTTTATGTTAAATGAGTCCTAAATATATCCTAAAAATCCGACAATTTCTTTTATCCTGTAACAAGCGTTACCATCCGTGCTACAAAGTGTTTGATAGTCACTTGTATATATTTTAATTGAACTTTTTGTCGTCTCTTCGGGGATATCAATTTTCTGACAAGTCTCCATTATGTCAGGTGTTAGATTCAATAATACAACATTCACATCATCCATACAGTTTTCACTCCCTTCATTTATGCATCTTAAAGTAAATAGTTTTTTAAAGGCTCTACAAAACTGTATCGGCGTAGGATTTCTACAGTTACCTCCACAATTTCTAATCTGACCGAAAAAATTCTCTAAACAATCTTGGTTTAGGTTACGTGCCATTAAAAAAGAATAGTTTTTTGATTTTAAAATATGCCACAAAGCTTTAATAGAACTAATCGTTAATTTTAACCCGTATATAAAATGCATTGTACTGTTAAAACATTTTTCTACAGCAATGTACTTTCCATCTTTTTGTTTTGAGTTTACCATTTTAACAACTTTTAAATTATCAAGCATGACAATAATTTCCTCTAAAAATTGTATTTGTTTTTCTGTCCATCTAAAAACGTTAAAATTTTGTAAGTTGCACGAATTTAACAAGTCAAATAAATCATTTATATTTTCAACAAAATTTTCTGTTAATCTAGCTTCTGGTGGTAAAAACTTAAAATCTATATATGCATGCAACGCTGCTGCCACCGAATGACTAAATACTTGCGACGCATATTTCACTTTCATTTTCTGAAACCTACTGGGAAATAAATGTTCATCGGTTAATTTAGGACACATCCTGCTTGCCTTTTTCTTGTCATATTGATAAAAAATATCCAAATAACATTTATTTATTAAACCTTCTGGTAAACGGAAATCATATGAGAAAAAGTTATTTCCAACAGATTTTAGAAGGTGTGGTACATCAAACAAATAAACAAGATTATTTATATTATCAACACTAAAATATATATTTTCTGGGGTTAATTTTAAAATTTTATTAAGCAATTTACGGAAGTTAGAGCCTTGATCTGAAACGGCTCCCATTACGTTAAAGCCGATGGAATTTAATTTCCTAATGCTCTCAAATAAAATTTCTTTCACCTCTTCCGCGGGAGCTACTGAATTATAAAAAAAATACCCAATAGGCTGTTTCCAACCAGAAGCAATTCCACGCGCCATTACTACCAATGCAGAAGTTGCAATTTTGGTACTATGCGAATGCCCTTCCTGGAATCCAATAATTTTGTCTTTGCTACTGTCGTAAAAAAAAATTTGATTTTAGAGAGATTTCGTCAAGGCATATAATACAGATCTTCTCCATTTCTGTAAGAAATTTGGTTCGAAAATTAAGTAAGTCAAAAATAAAATCGTTGAATCCAGGATTCACAAACCATTTTCTAGTAAATTGGTTCAGCGTACTTTTTGAAGGTAATCTATACAAACTTGAAAACTGTTTGTAAGCCTTAGGTCCCAAAAAGTTAACACTTACAGCCAATTGCTTAAATTCGTCGGAATACCTACTACCTTTTGGGGATTTATTTAATAAATCTAATTGAGATTTAATAAGTTGACATGACTTTTTTTTGGATACTTATCTTCTAAAAACCTATGCACATCTTCAATAGTAATATTTGTCTCCAACTGCCTCTGACATTTTGGAGCCTTTGACCCTGATGCATTACTTGATGCCCTTTTTAAACTTCTTATTTTTTCCTTCAAGATTGTTTTTCTCGGAGTGTTTGCAGAAAGTAAAGCTGTTGTTTGTGTAGACCTACTATTTATTCTGGATGTACCAGTTTGCGAAGATGCGTCGCTGCACTTCTTATCATCAAAGTTAAAATCTGCCTGTAAACATGCCTCTTCTAGACTTACGCAATCGGTTTGAATAGAGGCATCCATATTGGTTTGATATCCCAAGTTTAAAGAGGGTATCGCATTATACTTAAGACAAGGTCTGCCGCTATTTTCTAGAAAATCGTGATTTGTAAAATGTAAATCACATACTGCCAATCTGTTATAACACTGGTCCCCAGTAAGGTTAGCATATTTATGCGTTTCAACATACCTTAAAACATCTTTCCAACTTTGGCATCTGTAAAGATCCAAAATACCAAAATTTAACTTTTTTAAAAACTTAAGACCTACACAGTTCGCATAAATGCAGCAAGAGACTATATAAAAAATATAAACACATTTATTTCCTTATTTCATCTCTCGGATACCGAAAACATATTCTCCTCCCAGGTCCTTGTCTGCTATTGCAGCCCTCTACACAAAAATGTCTAGGCATTTTTTAAAACTAAAACTTTACACGAATCTTAATAATTAAACTCGTACTAAATAGCTGTCAGTATAACAGTACAGATCTAAAACGCCAATTCCAACTACACGCACAATAATTTTAGCTGTTCCGCTGGTGAAGACAATCCGTATAATACAAATACTCTGACTGGAACGTGGTAATTATTCCATCCGGTATACTTCGAGCGCTGAGACTTCACGCACATAACACGTGCCTTTTAATACTGTCTCCGAGATACCCCGAGAAAGCGTAACAACAGTGACCAAGCACAGCCGTGAGAAAATAACATAAATGAAGGCGGCGCTTAGAGTGATTCTTCTTGTTTATTATTGTTCGGTGGTGAAGCCAAGTACAATTATTAGAAGTTAAGCGTAATATTTCTGAGACTCTGTTAGCCACAAAAGTTTTCCAATGTGACGATTCACGGGAGAGGCAAGATAAAACAATTGTTGAATCTGTCCATAAATATATATTCGTAAAATTGAAAGATTGTTCGACTTACCTGTAAGGAAGATCAATCTCAATTATTCGAGCATCAGAGTGTAACGTTTAAATTTGGCCTTATAGCTGTTTTTCATAAAAATAAGAATACACTAGTTTTATCCGTGTCCAAGAATTATTTAATGGGTCCTTCTATACCCGCATTTTTAACCACTGTGCTTTTGGGTTCGATATTCGAACAGAGGGTCCATTTGCGACAATCTGAGTGACCATGTGACTGCCCTGTATTTAAGATGTCGGTCTAGCGTTTCCGATCTGACGTTAACTGTGAGTATATGATCAGTTTGGGGTAGATATGACCTCTATTTGAGTTTAGTTAGGCTGTTTATTTCGTCTTAGAGGCTTTGTTTGCTTATTTTAGCCCTTTCTGTCAAGAATTTATTTCGTAATAGAGGGCGCTGATGGGACACCTATCTGTCACTGAGGTATGTTGGTATTAATGTTTTTTTTTTTGAAGTGACATTGGCTTCCGCCTTCTGGAATATTTTTTCGTGATTAATGTTCGACACGAGGTTTTAATTTTGAAAGGTAGTTTCGAAATTTATTGAAAGTCGTTTCAATCCATTTGGGATATTACGAAGCAACCTTTTGTGTTAAGTTACAACAGTGTGGATTTGGTAGTATTTTTTGGTGATCACATGTTGTAGGAGCTCTTAGAGAGGATATATTTAACCACGTGTTGAATCTCATGTCCACATATATATGTAGTCTTTCTAAAAGCCGTTCACGAATTTGTCGTTCAATTGATCTGGTGGGTGCATCGTGTTCCCCCTTTGCGGATTAAAAAAAGGGGTTCTTGTGACGGGCACACACTTCTTGTGACGGGCCAGTATTCTTGTGACGGGCCAATATTCTTGGTACGAGCCAGTATTCTTGTGACGGGCACACACACTTCTTGTGACAGGCTGATACTTCTTGTGAAGGGCTATCAACTCTTGTGAAAGCCAACACTTCTTGTGACGGGCCAGTAGTCCTTGTGAAGGGCCAACACATCTTGTGACCAGCTGATTGATTCGTATGCTGCTAACGAAGCAGAGATATCAACGTCTACTGGGAAGAAGTCACAGTGTACCGCAAGTTTTTGCTATCTTATTTTTTTTATATCACTTATTACTATTTAATCTATTTTATTGGGGGGTGTTATTAGTATATAATTTTATCTAAACCTAATGTAAACGAGGTTTAGGGGTGTGGTTCACAGTACATTTTTATTAAACCCGAAACACTTCACCAAGAGCTCTTCGTGGGTTATACATATATTATTTATGGGTAATTAATATTTTAATAAGTAACAGTATTTTACTTGTTTTTACCCCTAGCGTCCGTAATTAGTACACTGTTATTTGTTTTCTTTGATAAATACAGTACACACTTCATGTGGTATAGTTTTACGATTACCCCTAGTCCCATTTAATGATTTTTAAGCTTGATATAGTATTTTAGTTGTAAATATTACTCCCAGTGATACTGGATTACTGTTAATAGTTGGGGAATCTGTTAGTAAGGTACTAAGTGATTTAATTATGTGTTGATTTGTTAAATATCAGTACATTTCATAGTGGTAACGAAGTTGACCCCCCATGTCAACACGATAGATTTATATTACATTATTAAACTTGGGTATACATTGAATCTAACTTATTATTTATCCCCACTTGCCAATTGTCTGTTTGATTTTATAAACATCAAGTTGAGCATTTATTTTTATGGTAAAGTACACTTATAATAGGAGCATACTCGATTTGTAGCCGCTTGATGGCCTTGTAGAGGAGATGCTATAGTTTCCTATTTGGAGTTTGGTAGTGAACTGTCACTTGGATTGTTGGATGTGAGGTTAAACTCCTGGCGCCCACTGAAGAACATAACTTTTACTACGACTCACCCCCTTCTTCACTGTAGTTAGTCGGCATCCAACTTTGGATTGACATAAATCCCACCTCGGTGCTTAGGCACAGAAAGTAGGTAGCAAGAGTTATTCTATGATAGATACGGTAGGTTTCATATTCCAAGTAATTCACGCACTGTGTTAAAAGTAAATAATTTTTTGTCGTATCGGCTAATCCTTTGTCTCTGGGAGAGACTATCGAACAATTCATTTGTGACTGAACTAATCGCACTATAGGGTAGATTGTGGAGGGAGGGCCTTATCATAGAAGAAATCCGATGCTCGAATAATTGAGATTGATCTTCCTTATAGGTAAGTCGAACAATCTTTCAATTATTCTTCGCATCTCCGTTCTTCTATGATAGATACGGTAGATGTTTAAAGATACAACTAGGGCGATTAAACGCAGTGTATAATAATAATCAGTAAATAAACCTATTTAGTACAACATAGGTAAGATAACACAAACAAAAATTAGTAAACACCCAAAAAACATTTTTTTTTTTTAATATTAATTATGTAGTATTTTCTATATTTCCTCTAATAACCGAATTTGCAAAATCAAAATTACTGGTTATTAAAGGTCGATTATAGAAAATAGCAAATACTAATGAACTTTTTGTCCATCCAGTTGTATTTTTGATTATATCTATATTTAATCCTGCTCTATAGGCAGCAGAAGTACTAGCATGTCAACACTGTGACTAGTAAACATACTAGTATCTATTCCACTTTTTTGAAGGACTTCCTTTATCCAACTACTTATAGTTTCGGTAGAAGCGGGATGATATGGCTTTTTGAGTGTTAATATGAGGTAGCCCTCATCATTTTCCCTAAAAGATTTTGTGATAGATAATACTCTAGAGTTCTTGCCACGCATAATTCCGGTTTTTCAGAAAAATATGGAAATACCAAAAAAGGTTGGGCTTTATTCGGGCCCGATGTTTTAATTTTTTTTCTGATATTTTTATTTCAATTTTGTCCCTTTTAAACATTTAATGTTGTAGAGATATTTTTGATATTGTTTGTACCCTACTAGCAGACGTCAAAGCAAATAGACTGACAAGTTTTAAGGTTATATCTTTTATAGTGAAAACATGTAATGGATATATTTTTTCTAAATAGAGTAATATCGGGTTTGGATTCCCAGTTGTCGAGTATTTTGGGGTAGAGGGCCTTTTGTTATAAACACCCTTCATAAACCGATTTATGGTATTTCCATCGTGTTGACTAAAGTTTAATATTAGCGCTAGAGATGATCTATATGTATTAATGGAAGAATAAGAAAGACCTGTAATAATTGGCATTATTATTTTTAAAATATAAAGAAATTTAACAAAAATCCCAAAAATATCTAATATTTTTAATATCTATTAAATTAACACAACATATTTATTAAAACCAAACAATTAGAAATAGTTCATTGTACTAGAAAATTAAAGGACAAATCGTGCGAATAATCATTAAAAATAAATAAGTCGAGTTTCTTTTTAAAATAATCACGGTAAGGTTGATATAAATTGAGAGTCAATCGTTGACACAAGAAAGACTCAAGGGGCGGCCGTTGGGCCTAACCTATGCCCAAAAATGTATTAATATCTATTATATATAGTAAAGTGTGTTGTAGTGTTTTGTTTTCAAAGGTAATATCTATTTTATTTTAACATGTTTAAATCTCTTGTTTGGGTTATGTATTTTAAAACAGTTCATTAGTCTTTCTTCAAAAGCCAATTCTTTCATTTTCGTCCCAAGTTTACTTATTAAATGTTTATCAGTTTTAAGGGTTTTATCATATAAAGAGTTTTTTTATATTAAAATGTTTTTGTGATGTAAAAGGTTTCATTATATCAAAGTTTCATCATAGATTATATTATATTAGCATGGTTTATTATAATAAAGATTTACAATTGTGGGTAGTAATTTTTGCTATGTCTTATTTCAAAAATAGAGATTGTTTTGATTTATTGAAATTTGTTATTCATTTTTTACTTATATTTAAATATACGTGTTATTGTTTAGTAACCTATTTTATTCTCACCTCTTTCCAAAAACCACTTAAGGACTTGAGAGTCTTAAGTCAGTTGCCAAAACCGATCGACATATGCTATTAAGGGATGTTTTTTTTTTGTATTTTTATTATTTTCTTTTATTATTTTATTTTGCCACTGGCGAATGGATGTTCCTTCAGGACTCCAGGACCCTAGGGCTGGTGACAAGCGCTGCCTTTATCCCTTAATAGTATAGTAACAGTAGCTAAAGACCTATCAGTAGTTGTAAATGGTCTTTAGGCTAACTGGTTGTTACATTTGGTGACGAGCGTTGGTCTTTAGGCAAACTGGTTGTTACATTTGGTGACGAGCGGTGGTCCTTTAAAATTTTACTGGAAGGAAAGGGAGGAGAAAGGAAAAAAAAAAAAACCAAAAAATTTAAGGGTGATTTTTTTGGAATTTTATTTGGAATTTTCGGGAGAAGTTAAGTGTCTCTTAATAATCATATTCACATCTGTAGTTGGTTGAAATCCATTAAAAAAAAAAAAAATTGTTTAAGGAATAAAAGCTATTGTAAAAATTTTTTTAGAGTTTAATAAAGTTCACTTTCTATATTATATAAACATAGAGGTTACGAATTACGAATTGATATTGAAAATATTCGAACTAACAATAACATGTTTTGATCAATTCATAAATAGTATTTTTTTTTCGTATAATATAATAGTAATATTCAACAGCTTGAGAAAGAGAAAATAAACAAATGTAGGGAAATTGTAAGTCGTTTCAAAAATAAACATGATATATTAGAAGTACGAATGAAAAATATTTAAATATGTAGTATATTATTGTGCTGATTTGACAGTTAAATTCTAGAGAATAAACTAGTTCATTATCACATTGGGTAAGGTTAGGACAAATAATGGTATTTGATGCAGTGTCTGTATACTCTGATTTTCACTGGTTTTTTAATAAAGGTATTTTTTATATAAAAAACGTTTATTTGCAGTTTACGTCGCCTGAACGACAGACATAATAATAAATGATACACATTTCTTTTCTAACCTTAAAAAACATAAAAAAGTCAAACAAAATATAGGCGTTGTTGCCAAACGTTAAATAAAATAAAGTGGTATTTAACATATTCCCCCCTTTGAAAGGGTTTACACTTTCAAAAAACAAACAATTAAAATTAACAAAATGTTCTTTACAGAACCAAAAAAAAAATAAATAAATTCGTTAGTCAATAGGAAGAACACAAATATTGTTAATTGATCGTCTAAGAACACTCTGACGAAGCTTTACATCCACTACTCGGCAGATACCGTCCAGACCTGGAAAAAGTTTAACCACGCGTCCCAATTTCCAGTCCAAGGTTATACCACCATCTTCTTTCACTAGCACTAATGAACCCACCTTAAGTCTAGTCTGCTTCCACTTTGTTCGGATTTGGAGTTCATTCAAGTATTTCTTTTGCCAACGCTGCCAGTAATGCTGAATAATAAAACTAATATGTTGCCACTTTTTTAGACGATTTTCCGGAATATTGGTAACATTACTTTCTGGTACTGCCATCAAGTTTCTTCCAATGAGGAAATGGGCTGGTGTCAGTGCTGTTAAGTCCGCTGGGTCAGGAGATAAGGGACATAAGGGACGGGAATTGAGGATTCCTTCAATTTGTATGAGCACTGTATTAAATTCTTCATATGTAAATAAAGTATTATTCATTATACGTTTCACATGATACTTTGTACTTTTTATCCCTGACTCCCACAACCCACCAAAAGTTGGACTTTTAGCAGGAATAAAATGCCAACAAATTCTTTCTAACGCTAGTTTATTACCAATTTCAGTAGACTTATGCCCTAAAAATTCATATATTTCTTTTAATTCATTATTCGCCCCGACATAGTTTGAACCATTGTCCGAGTATATATTAGCAGGCTTCCCCGTTCTAAAAATAAATCGATTCAGAGTGGCGAGGAATGCTTCAGAGGTTAAGTCCGAGACGAGTTCGATATGCACCGCCTTTGTAGCCATACATACAAACAAACATTTATACACCTTGACCAATTTAGCACCCCTAGTCCTGCGATCCTTTATTAAAAAGGGACCACCAAAGTCAGTACCCACATTTAAGAATGGAAAACTTTCAGTTACTCTAACCGTCGGAAGATTACTTATTAAATATTCTTTATTGGTAGGCTTGGCTTTAAAACAAATAACGCAATTTCTTACCACTTTTTTACAAATATTTCGTCCACTTATAGGCCAATAAGTTTCCCTAGCAGTGTTAAGTAACAGTTGAACACCGCAATGCAATAATTTTTTATGAATATTTCTAAGTATGACATTTGTCAATAGATGAGAATGAGGTAAGATAATCGGATGTTTGTTTTCATAAGAAAGATTAGAATTGTCTAGCCTACCCCGTACTCTTATTATATCATCTTTAATGATTGGATTTAAAGATAACAGTTTACTTTTCTTACTGATTTGTTGCCCTTTTGACAACTGATTATATTCTTGTGGATAACTTTCCATCTGTGCATGTTTAATCAAAATATTCGTGGCACGTTGTAGTTCATGGGGTGAGAGATTATTTGTAATTCCTGAATTAAAAACTATTTTACTTTTTAATTTTATGTTATTTATAAATCTTAAAACGTAACAAAGAATTCGTATCATTTTTTCAAAACAAGAATGATTTGTTATAAATTTTGTCAAAAAATTATCAGTATTTATACAAGAGCTATTTACAGAAAAAGATCTTTGTTCAGGAATTTCGGTTTTAACTGGTTTCTCCATAAGATCCCATGAAAAGTTATCAGAATAAAACCAAGGAGGTCCGTGAAACCATAGGTCATTTTTTAAAAGTAATTCGGGAGTTGCACCTCGTGATAACAGGTCAGCTGGATTATGAAGTGATTTGACGTGATGCCAGTGATTTATATTGGTTAGGGATTGTATTTGACTTACTCTATTACCTACAAATACCTTCCACCTGCTGCTATCTCCTCTAATCCAGGCTAGCGTTATGGCGGAGTCAGTCCAATAAAATATTTCATGAAAGTTTATTTGTAAACAGTTTATTACCTTATTTGTTAAATTTGATAGCAAAACTGCTCCACATAACTCTAACCTAGGCAAACTAATCATTTTCTTCGGAGCTACTCTGGATTTTGCACATAATAAATTAACAACAATTAATCCTGCTGAATTTATGCATCTTATATATAAACATGCCCCATAAGCTTTTATCGAACTATCGCAAAATCCATGCAACTCAATCTTTACATATTCAGAATTTACAACTAAACGTGGAATTTTAAACTCTTTTATTAAATATATTTCAGATAAAAATTTTGACCATTTAGAAGCCAACTCATTTGGTAACTCACTATCCCAAGTTACACCTGAACTCCATAAGTCTTGCATTATCAATTTGGCAATAACTATAATTGGTCCCAAAATTCCAAGTGGGTCAAATATTTGACATATTATTGATAGTACACTACGTTTTGTCATTTTATTTGGTACGCTAATTTTACTCAACTGATAGCAAATAGTATCTGCATTTGGATCCCAAAAAATGCCTAATGTTTTATTATGTTGAGTTTCACCTATATTTAATATGTTTACCTCTAAATTTTCATCTACTTCAAATTTATTTAAAAGATACTTGCTATTAGACAACCACTTTCTTAAAGGAAAGCCAGCACTATTTAAAATCAATGAAATTTCCTTCTGAAATTGTAACATTTCTGAATAGGTATTGGCACCAGTTAGCAAGTCGTCCATATAGAAATCAGATTTAATTATTTCACAAGTAAGTGGAAATTTATCTTTATTTTCATTAGCTAATTGCATCAAACATTTTACAGCCAAATACGGAGCAGACGCTGTTCCGTATGTTACTGTTTTTAATTCATAACATTGTAAGTCACTAGTAGGTTCTGATCTCCAAAAAATTCTTTGATATTTTAACTCATCTTCGCTAATTAATATTTGCCTATACATTTTAGAAATGTCAGCTGTCATGACATATTTGTGCTTTCTAAATCTAGTTAAAATTGAGAAGACATCTTGTTGTAAGGTTGGACCACTAAATTGCACATCATTCAAAGATAGACCCGACTTTGTTTTTGCAGACCCATCAAATACTACTCTGCACCTTGTAGTTCTACTATCTGTCCTTATAACAGCATGATGTGGCATGTAAAAACAATCGGTATTTATATTTCCATTTTCTTGAATTTTGCTCATGTGTCCCAATCTTTCATATTCATTTAAAAAATCCTTATAAGCATTTTTTAACTCCTTATCGTTATTTAACTTTCTCTCAAGACTAAAAAATCTTTTTAAAGCCTGTTCTCTAGATTCTCCCAAGTCACGAACATTATTTTTAAAAGGAATTTTTACAATGAACCTACCATTACTATCACGTGTCATTGTTTTCTCAAAATATTGTTCACAGTAACTTTCTGATAGTGAAAAATTTTGTTTATTATTGTTAACTTCTTCAATATTCCAAAACTCAAAAATTTTATCATCAAGTGCCTTAGTTTCATTGACATTCAAACAATTTAAAGACATACTACAGTTTGAAGTATTTAAACTTAAATTACCTGATATTATCCACCCTAATACACTATTTTGCAAAACAGGTAAATTTTCTCCCAATTTTATTTGCCCTGAACATAGTATATTCCAAAAAATATTTGAACCAAGTAATAAATCTATTTCTTCAGCAATATTAAAATTAGGGTCCGCTAAATTAAGTTCACTAGGTATATTTAAATTATTTTTTTCAAATGTCATAGAAGGTAATTTTCCAACAACACTTGGAAGTACTAAGCATTTAATATTCATTTTAAACTTAGAATGACACGATAAAATTGCAATTTCAGCTTGTTTATTAATATTTGTTAGGGTTCCTCCAACTCCCTTTACCATATGATTTACACTTATAGGATCTAATGCAAGCCGTTTACATAACTTTCGAGAAATAAAATTACTCTGACTACCACTATCCAACAAAGCACGACAAAACTCCTCTTTTTCACCAAAACGTACTTTTAATTTAACTGTTGACAGTAAGACCTGTGAAAACGAACTAAACGTGGCAACGTCGCTGCATTCTATGCTCCCTTTTTCCACGGACACACATGATGTCTCTTCGGCGATTGTCGTACCTTTTACATTCGCAACAGTTAAGGCGTTAGACGCCGATTGTTGCGGACCAGTGCCAGCGGCGTCATCAGTAAATATTTGTTGTTTTTCAAAATTCATATGTAATAATGAATGATGCGCCCTTTTACATTTTATACACCTCTGTTGTCTACATTTCCATGACGGATGATTGGGTTTTAAACAATTAAAGCAAATTTTTAACTTTTTTACACATTCTATTCTTTTATCTATCTCAAATTTTAAAAATGATGTACATGAACTAATTAAGTGACCTTCTTGATTGCACATAAGACATTGAAATTTATTATCATTATCAGTTACAGCAAAACTAGAACTTGCTTTTTTATAATTATTTGTGAAATTAACCTTTTTATCTGACTTATTACTATCTTCCATTCTTTCTAAAGTCCTACATCTTTCATCCATAAAAGACTCAACATCTTGCATAGTAGCTAATTCACCCTCAATTTTATATTTTTCCCATTCTTTTCTAGTTGCTTTATCAAATTTATTTGCAGTGATAAATAATATTAAAGGATCCCAGGAACTAGTATCTAACCCCAAATTGGCCAAAGAACGCATATGTGTAATTACATTATCAAGTAATTTTCTCAAATCAGTGTGTGATTCTTTAGTAACTTGAACACTTTCAAAAATACCTCGTATGTGATTATAAACGGTTAACTTTTTATTTTCATACCTATCTGTGATTATTTTTAATGCAGTTTTATAATTTTCAGGTTTTAATTCTATTTTTTCAATAATTTGTCTGACATTTTTCTCCAAAGATTGCTTTAGATAATAAAACTTTTGTACATCAGTAATGTCCTGATTATTATCTACTAGAGCGAGAAAAAGCTCTTTAAAACCTACCCAATTTTCATATCCTCCATCAAAAACGGGTATTTTTATAGGTGGTAAAGTTACATGTGTAAAAGGATTAACGATTCTTGAACCAGTCTCGCTACCCGCCTCTGACCTTTGATAATTGCTATTTATAGAACTTCTTTGATTCTCAGAACTTGAGTTTTGGGAATCAAAATGTTTATTTAAAATGCCTCTAATTTGTGACACTAAACTAAAATAATTTTCTTCAAATTCCTCACGTTCTGGATCGCTTTGATCTGAATTATTGTTAATAATTTCCATTCTAGTTTGAATTTCATTGAATTCTTCCCAAACAGGCTCAAACTTTTCTAATTTTAAAGATAATTCGCTTATATTTCTTTCTATCAAATTATTTAAATCTAAGCCTCCAACTTAAGATTTAAGCCTCGTTAATTTCCCTTTTATGACCCCCCTTTTTATATTTAAAGTTGTTAATTCACTCATATTTTTACCTTTTTAATTGAAGGTCAAGATGATAGGGATAATTAAGGATTTTGTTTATAATAAATGGAACAAACTTACGGTTTTTTTTTTCTTGAAGGACCCAGTGGACTTTTCTTTATTTGCAGCTATATATTTCCCGTCCGATGTCCGATCTCTTCTTAAACTTCCACGTGTTTTTATAGGTTATAAAAATGTTCAATCCCTGTGGACTTCTTTATTAGTTTTTTATTGACCGATTGAGTTAATAATCCGGCTCGAAGGACCATGATGCAGTGTCTGTATACTCTGATTTTCACTGGTTTTTTAATAAAGGTGTTTTTTATATAAAAAACGTTTATTTGCAGTTTACGTCGCCTGAACGACAGACATAATAATAAATGATACACATTTCTTTTCTAACCTTAAAAAACATAAAAAAGTCAAACAAAATATAGGCGTTGTTGCCAAACGTTAAATAAAATAAAGTGGTATTTAACAGTATTTACTAGATAAATAATAATGCAGTGCATAAATTGTATATATACAAAGGCGTACATAAAAAGGAGACAATGATAAGAATTGGCATTCTTAAATATTTTGTTTACAGGAGTATATAGTTTTTTTAAATAAATTTTGTGAATTAAATGAGTTTTAGTAGAATAAAATTATTAATATAGATAAAGAGTGTTTCAGATAGGAGATTTTCAACGAGCCATGAGATTCAGAAGGAAAGCGACGTGCTCTAGAGGCACGAAAAGAAGAAGAAAAAAAAACATACAGGTGTAAGATGTACGAATAAGTACATTCCAAAGGAGTTAAACAGGTTTAAATGCCCAAAAGGGCAGATCTTAATTGGAGTGATTATATAATAATATTAATGTGTTTCAAAATGTTTCAGATATTCGACAAGCGAGCTCCAGAAGAAAGTTTTGGGACAATAGATCGACGACATTTTCCGATCAACCCCAAGCGATGTCCTAGAGGGATGGGACAAACAGAAGAAATGAACAGGAGCCACTTAGCGTTCCACAAAGAGGAAATGGTGGACAAATGGATCGAGGTATTTTCCGATTAACCCCAAGCGATGTCCTAGAGGGATGGGACAAACAGAAGAAAGAAGAAAAGAATAGGAGCCACTTAGCGTTCCACAAAGAGAAAATGGTGGACAAATGGATCGAGGCATTTTCCGATCAACCCCAAGCGATGTCCTAGAGGGATGGGACAAACAGAAGAGAGAATAAAAGAATAGGAGCCACTTAGCGTTCCACAAAGAGGAAATGGTGGAAAAATGGATCGAGGCATTTTCCGATCAACCCCAAGCGATGTTCTAGAGGGATGGAACACACAGAAGAAAGAAGAAAAGAATAGGAGCCACTTAGCGTTCCACAAAGAGGAAATGGTGGACAATTGGATCGAGGCATTTTTCCGATCAACCCAAGATGAGTCCTAGAGGAATGGGACAAACAGAAGAAAGAAGAAAAGAATAGGAGCCACTTAGCGTTCCACAAAGAGAAAATTGTGGACACTTGGATCGAGGCATTTTTCCGATCAACCCAAGATGAGTCCTAGAGGGATGGGACAAACAGAGAGATGCAGCGTTACGAGGAGCCACGGAGCTACCAGGTGAATAGAAGAAGAATTAAAGCGAAATTGAAAAGAAGAGTAAGAAGAGAGTAAAAGTTATAATAGGTAGTATAGTATCACGATATTTACTGGATTAAAAAAAATAGCAGTTAAAGTAGAAGGTAGCAAATAGTAAATCATATTTTAAATTAATAAGGGGAAAGTTTTAAATTACGAGTAGATTAATAAGGGTAACTATTATTAATATAGAATAAATTAAATTGGGTATAATTTTAAAAAAATGATTATTTCAATCTACGCTTATGTGCTAATAACAAACGGGTGTTTATTACATGAATCGAATTTTGTTTATTTTGTGTTGGCCAGCAAAATAGATGAAGAAAATGATTTTTTAATAACATACCAGCTTATATTATTAATTTTGTTTCGAAAACAAAAATGGACAGAAACGCAAATTTATAAGGTTTTATTAGATTAAAAAAATTAATGACAAAAAAAAATGCTGGAGATGCGATAATATTCTAGTTCATTAAAAATAAATAAGTCGAATAAGTTAAAACATATTTTGTTTTCGAAATATTAAATGTGCTTTTGGGAAAACTATTATAGAAATTTTAATAATGGTATTATACAAACCTAAAATGTAAATAATGTTTTCATAGGGTAACCAGAAAGGACGTTGCCACTGCACAAGAAAGAAGAAACAGAAGAAAGAAGAGGAGATCAACACCGTACTACCTTTGCCAAATTCACCATGAGCATCAACCCCCAGGAAAATCCATATCCAGGACCGTACCAAGGCATTCCAGGGTCCTATGATGTATTACAGGACTCCAGAGAGGGATCGCTTTTCAACCCAGGGCTACAAAGGGACTGCTACATCCAAGGGACCAGAGAGGATCTATATGGAATGGACTAAGGTTCAATGAAAGAGACCATTCCCAAATACATCCAGGGCAAAGATGTTACAGGGTTCACCAAAAGTTGAGGGGTCAAAAGAATTGTTCAGAGGAGAATCTATCCAGAACGGCTAAGGTTCAAAGAAAGAGCCATTGACAGATGCATCCGCTGAAGAAAAGCTGACAGGGACATGAGAAAGTAATGGGCCAAATCGAACAACCAGAAGGATCTACCATTGAATAGCTAAGGTTCAATGAAAGAGCTATTCCCAGATAAATCCGGTTAGAGAAAGTGGGCCCACAGAATAATTCATGTCATGACGACCCAGACAACGAAGCCAGAATCGCCAACCAGTACTTGCCAGCCAGTCCGTAGCGGCAGTCTCACAGTAGCAAATCCAGAGAGGCCGTTCAGAGCAGAGAGTCAACCAGAGGACCCAAGGCCGCAGTAAATGGATAGACTATTACAACAGGACCGTGAAGCAGCCGAGGACCAAACGACTTCATGTGTAACCAATCTATGGAGGTCAAGGAACAGGGGATGATGCGAGGTGACCACCAGAGTGCAAAGGGTAGTTACGGCCAGAGAAGAAGAAGAAAACGCAACTTGTGCAGTGAAGCTAGCGTAAGGTTACCATATATATTGTAGATAATTTTTAAAATTTTTGTAAATTATTTACATTAAGGGTTTTAAAAAGAATTGAACAAGTATAGTTCAATTTTTTTTCTGTCGGGGGAATAATGTAATAATTGGCATTATTATTTTTAAAATATAAAGAAATTTAACAAAAATCCCAAAAATATCTAATATTTTTAATATCTATTAAATTAACACAACATATTTATTAAAACCAAACAATTAGAAATAGTTCATTGTACTAGAAAATTAAAGGACAAATCGTGCGAATAATCATTAAAAATAAATAAGTCGAGTTTCTTTTTAAAATAATCACGGTAAGGTTGATATAAATTGAGAGTCAATCGTTGACACAAGAAAGACTCAAGGGGCGGCCGTTGGGCCAAACCTATGCCCAAAAATGTATTAATATCTATTATATATAGTAAAGTGTGTTGTAGTGTTTTGTTTTCAAAGGTAATATCTATTTTATTTTAACATGTTTAAATCTCTTGTTTGGGTTATGTATTTTAAAACAGTTCATTAGTCTTTCTTCAAATGCCAATTCTTTCATTTTCGTCCCAAGTTTACTTATTAAATGTTTATCAGTTTTAAGGGTTTTATCATATAAAGAGTTTTTTTATATTAAAATGTTTTTGTGATGTAAAAGGTTTCATTATATCAAAGTTTCATCATAGATTATATTATATTAGCATGGTTTATTATAATAAAGATTTACAATTGTGGGTAGTAATTTTTGCTATGTCTTATTTCAAAAATAGAGTTTGTTTTGATTTATTGAAATTTGTTATTCATTTTTTACTTATATTTAAATATACGTGTTATTGTTTAGTAACCTATTTTATTCTCACCTCTTTCCAAAAACCAGTAAGAAATATTCCGAGCATGTTAAGCCTCGGCGTTCCTACCCTTAAGGACTTGAGAGTCTTAAGTCAGTTGCCCAAACCGATCGACATATGCTATTAAGGGATGT
>OV651815.1:20158381-20177381 GCA_927349885.1 Psylliodes chrysocephalus | reverse complement strand
TGAAGAGAAAAAAGTTGTCTTGCCTGGATACCGATGTATGCTATATAAGCCTAGTTTTTCTCCGAATCTTTGAATGTAAAAAGCAGTAAGAACCTTCTTTCTCTATAGAGAACAGTGTGCGAAAACAATGTTATTTTGTGCAAAATGGAGAAAAAATGATTATACTCTTTATAGAAAAGTAGAATTATTAGAAAAATACCTGATTAATAATTGTTTGTTGGGGGTATGTGTGTGTGTATATAACAATAATTAAATAAGAAAAACAGTCTGCTTTATTTCCTGCAAAATTGGAATTGTTGTGGACATTCAAGAAATAAGTATTAGGCATTCCAACGACCTGTTCAAATGGCTACCAGTGGGATCTGACGGTTTACATATGGCAAACTTGTGGGCATGTTATTATTAACCGGGTCAATAATACCGCTTAAAGCGGGTCGTTTCAGAGTGGCCATATTGCATGTGGCTAATTTGAATCGGTTTAGCAAAAATGTGTTTTAAAACATTTTTGCTTCAAGGCAGAAGCTTATGTTTATTTTTAAAACCATGGATGATCAATCTATATAACTGTCTATATCGACCCTATCAAACCAACAGGCTTACAGTGTTGCCATATTATAACCTATCATTGTGGCTTGTGACCTGTCATTTCGAACGGCAAGCTATTTTGTATGGAATGCCTTATTAATTTGATGTTTTAAGGTTATGTTTACAGAAGAGTAGATATTAATAAAAAAAAATGTAAATTTGCGACATTTTACACAACATTCCAAAGGTAAATAGTTTTTCTGTTACCGTCGCTAAAGAATCTACAACATGGGTGATCTCCTAATTATAATAATATGTTCTACTTACGTTGAAAAGTTACCTACCGACCTACCAACCAAAAATCTTAATTTGTAATTCCTTAATTACCTATAGTATATGAAGTGATCTTGTAAAATTATTAAATGGGTTGATATATTAAATACAATTTAAATGTTTGTTCGTTAATACAAATTTTCTTACATAAAAAATTTAGTTTAGGCTCTCAAATTACGATTTACAAATCAATTAAAATCATGCATTTTTGGCATTATGTAAATTCATGAACATGGAAAAGATTTATTATAAGTTTGATAGTAATTTTAGTCCTTAAAAATGTTCACTTTCAAGTAATTTAGCTCTGTCAAAAGTGCCCACTATATCAATATAGTATAAATCTTATATAGCGAGTATTACAGATCTGTGCCTGAAATAATTAAAATATAATAGAAATCAGATCACTTCAAAATGTACTACCTACTTTTGAATTAGTTTTTCTATAGTTTTAGTCACTTTACCACCTCTTCTTTTTATACCTTCTTTTAGGTCACTCATTTTAATTGATCCTTATTTATCCATTTATCAATATTAATCATTATTTTCTCAAATATATCATTTAAAACATAAAATTAAAAAACGCACATTATCCACATGGAAGTGACGTTTAGTATTGACCTTACATTTTAGTAGTGCCATCTGATGGCAATACTTTGCCAGTTACCCCTCATTTCGTCAGGAATGTCAAACTCTGCGTTCATTTTGACTTCTAACTTTGACACATACATAAATTAGGCATTTCAAACAAAATGGCTATCAGTGGGTATTGATAGGTTATGATATGGTAAAATTAGGGCACCCCCCATGCCTACTGATTTGACAAGGTCAATGAAATAGATAGTTACATAGATTGATCAGCTATATTTTTAAAATAAACATAAGTTTATGCCTTGAAGTAAAAATGTAGGTAATTATTTTTTTTACTATATTCATATGCTAAATATTGGTTTGTAAACACGTTTTTGCAAAATCGATTCTGATTAATGAGCACTTGTGAGGCAATATGGCCGCTCGTAAACGACCCGCTTTGAGCAATCTATATAACTACATATGTATCATTGACTGTAAATGACAATAGGTTCACAGGGTTGCCATATCTAAATGTAAGTTCCCACTTGTCAGCAGTTTGACAGGTCGTTGGAATTCCTAATTAGCACATACTTTGATTACTATACGGGGCAAGAGAGAGGTCCGACACGCCCAACATAGGGCGCAGCCATTTTGAACCCTATGACAGAGTTTATAGCTAAAGAATCAGATCGCTCACTCTGAGTCGGCACTTTTTATCTCAATGTTCCAGTTTATACACTGCGCAACTTAGATAATACAATATATGACAACCGCCTATAATAAAACAGCAGTCTTCTGCGTATCCTCAATTTGTATCCCTGGAATGGATGTTATTTTGGAACTTTCAACTGGTCTGAGTGAGCTAACTGATTCTTTAGCAATGAACTGTGACTCCAAAAATAACATTCACTGACACTGACAGCAGCAAGCAAAATATCAGGTGCGTTTTAATCATCCGCTTCTGCTTCCGGAATTGTCGGTTCAGTGGGTGATTAAAACACACCTATTAAAAATATTGCGCCAAGATGTAGGCAACACGTCATAAGGGTTCAAAATGGCGGAGTGTTCTATCTCCTTTTAAAAGGCACTCAGAAAGCTGCGCAGTGCGACCATTCTCCGTATAGTAAAAGAAAATCAAAGTATGTGCTAATTAGCAAGTGGGAACTGACATTTAGATATGGCAACCCTGTGAGCCTGGTGTCATTGACAGGGTCAATAATACATATGAATCGGTCATTTGAGAAACGACACATGTCACATTTTTGGCCATTTTGTTTTTATTACAAAAATACAATATTTAAAGGTAAATTATAATTATTGAATTATACCCAAAATAGAGCAAGTTTTAAACGCTAAGTGTACAAAACTATTTTTTAACCATGTTTTGAGATTTTCACTTTTTCTTATTTTTTGAAAAATGATCTACAACTGACATGTGCTGTTTCTCAAATGACCGATTCATATATACTTATATAGATTGCTCAAAGTGGGTCGTTTACGAGCGGCCATATTGCCTCGCACGTGCTCATTAATCAAAATTGATTTTGCAAAAATGTGTTTACAAACCAATATTTATTCTTTGAATATAGTAAAAAAAAATAATTACCTACATTTTTTACTTTAAGGCACAAGCTTGTTTATTTTAAACAATATGGATGATCAATCTATGTAACTATCTATTTCACTAACCTTGTCAAATCACCAGGACTACAGGGTTGCCATAATTTTGTCCTATCATAACCTGTCAGAACCCACTGGTAGCCATTTTGTTTGGAATGCCTAATTGTGATTTTATGACATTTACGTTTGCCAGCATTCACCTAGCAACGATAGTGCCTACTATGATAAAATGGCAATGTTATTAAAATCAAACCGGATTTTGTAAAATACTGAATTGCATTGTGATTGCCATAACGAACTTGTATGCCATAAAAGTTTGTATGCACCGCAAGCATAAATAGATGTGTATACCCCCCAGGGACTTACATCACCCTCAGGGCCCTTGGTATATAAATAACTATCTTTATCTATTAGAAATTTTGATCTGCCGCGTAAAAATTTAAATGCTAAATAGACTAAATCGTTGTTATATTTTTATAGCATCACTTTACAGAGATATTTAAGAAACAAAAAGGTGGAAAACCCTCCCATTTAAAAACTACTAGATATTTATTAAAACAAAAAGCATCACATTTCATAGATTTAATACAGAATGGCGCGTAAATATTCTTTTTTAATTCCATTTAAAAATTATTGGCATTTTCTGAAAATTTCGCAAAAATAAAGGCTCAAAAGGAATTAGAAATGTTCAAGGTGTTCGGTTTGCTCTAAAAAAGTATGTTATTAGTGTAGGGTACTCTAAAATTTATGAATGAACGGCACGTAAATGTTCTTTTTTAATTCCTTTTAAAAATTATCGAAATAAATACTTTTCAAAGGCTTTCAATACAATCATGGTTTCTACACCCTAAGTTTTGTTATTATTGGCATTTTCTAAAAAGTTCGCAAAAATAAAGGCTTAAAAGAAATTAGAAATGTTCAAGATGTTCGGTTTACTCTAAAGAAGTACGTTATTAGTGTAGGGTACTCTTAAATTTATGATGTAGCGTTACACACACTCGGAATATTGGGTACCTACTGTCGATAAACAATAAAACCGGAAAATAAAATTGCCGCTTTTTTTCCAATTTATTTATGTTCTTTTCAGAGAATCGACAACACTAATTGCCGTTAAAAATTATTTCCACCGGAACAGAAAATATTCATCCTCTAATTACTTCCCCATCAGACCCTATCCAAGCACAAGCATATCAAATCCTGATGTATCGTTTAACCCAATCAATATGATCCTTTTTTAAACCCGTCCCCGAAACTTCAACTCAACTTACCCTCTTTTACATTATCCTTATCGACTGGATCTCCAGTAGAACCAAAAAACACTGGTAGGTACCGCGATACACTCGCTGCCCTTGTACTGGTGTCACTGTGTTATTTTACTCTCGTGTATAGCAGAGAGGTAACAGGTGATAAATCTGCGGGAACAACGCGAAAAGTGCTGTTTAGCTGTAGCTGCACGGATGAGGGCCGGAATAAGACTGGCACTGGCTGTAGGAAAGCAGGGCGAAGGGCATTGCAGAGCCGTGACGCGACACAGGGTCCTTTTCGCTTTCCTGCTTTAAAAATTATCCTTGTAGTGAGTGTGTCTGTCCGAATAATTACTAATTTGCTTTTGGAACATTTTTAGCTGAAACAATTCGAGAGAGCAGAGCTACAAGTTTTTGAATTTAAATGAGGAAAAAAATGTTTACCTGTCACCTCTAAAACATTAATATTATAGAGAGTGAAATGTGTCAAATTTCTACAGCCAACTTGTTCAAATAAAAAAACGGAGTATATTAATTCGAGAGACGCTAAAATGGTGGTTCCCACCTTATCGGGACTAAGACCCACAAGGGTAAACTCGCAGCGTAAAAAAAACGAGAAATGATTTAACTTGGAACGAAAGACCGAAAGCCGATAGTAGTAATGGGACGTTGAATTTTTTGGTTTGTGAAGCATTGGCATTACTTAGGTTAAACCATGTGATGATTTTTACAAGTGTTGATTTATAAAACCATTCTATATCGCCTTTTGATTAGGGTTTACAAACTTGTTTGAGCAATTTATCCAATAATAATTGGCCCCTTTACTTCTTAAGCCTGCTGATGTAAAATATTTGGGGTTCTTACTTCACCTATTTATATAATATTAATAAAGGACAGAAGGATGAGTATTGCAACTATGTGAAAAGAAATAAATTGGGTTTCAGTCCAGAATTATGTTCAGTACATGACTAATATTTGTTTATAAAATAAAAATAATATAGTATCATCGCATCAGATGTAATAGAAAAAATTCAATATAATTAAGTGGCGATGGGAAACAGTAACAAAGCCTACACAGAACACGAGGCAAAATAACCTTAGCAGTTGAAGCCGATGACACACCAAAAAAAAAAAAATTCGCAATATCACAACTATAATACAACAAGCCAATTTGACTTTTATTTACGGCAAGCCATCACTAAAAGTTCCCAAAGTACAATTTTTATTAAAGGTTTGCAAAAATGTAATACACAGCCTACAGAAATTAAAAAAAAATAAATGTATTCATACCTCAAACAATACTTGATAAATAAACAGAACGGATATACTTTTTTGTGATAATACTCTTTAAACCTGCCCTTTTTAAGTATTTTCCTTAATTTGTTGTTATTTTACCTGCATTTATTATAAATTATTTCTGTTTTTAAAAAAATTACTTGATGTTATATTATTACTACCTACTATGTTTAAATTAATATTTTTGTATATATTTGACTACCATCGTAAATTAACAGTTGCTAAATAAATAATATATATATAATTTTTCATTTTTTGCTTTATTGAGAAACAAAACTTACTAGGGGTCTACTTTAACACAAAAATAGTTTTGCGACTATGGGTTATAGCAACTTATTGCTACAAAATTATTTATGTGTTAAAGTAGATCCATAGAGAGCAATATAATTTACAAAGGCCTTCTTTCAACATACAAATAAATGACAACTTTATAATTAAAATGAAAAATACAAGAAAATACCTCGGTATCATAATTGATTAAAATTTGAAATGGGTTGATCACATTACGTCATTAACAATCAAAGTAAGATGATTCATTTTTAAATTTTATGAATTGAGGAAATTTATGACTGGGAGTTTACTAATTATTATTTACAATTCTCTGGTTCAATCTATTTTGCGATATGGTATAATGTGGACTATATGATATTGCACTTCAACCCCTTAATGTAACCCAAAATCGTATAATTAAAATTATCTACAAAAAAGAGCCATTCACACATCACAGTTGACATCTTAATACTTGACAGGCACAGCCAAGCATTATTCTGATTTTTGCCAAATAAAATGGCTGGTTAACTATTCTATGGAGTTGCGACAAAGAGCCAGTAAATTTGATGAATGTGTTTTTGTAGCTAGGGGCGAAATAGTAGTAAGCTTAAGTTAGCATCATTATAAAAAAGTAATTTTTTAGAAACTGCTTATATATTTTTCATAAATTGGCAGGCTTGGCGACTAATTAAAAATAAAAATAGCCTCCAAAGTGGCTATGGTTGCAAGTATGTAACGGTTGAAACCGTTATTCTGACAAAACCATCTCTTAAATGTTATTTGTCGTCTTCTTTTTCCTTTATTCGCCTTGTGATAATTATTTTTGACTTGAATGTCAACGAATTAAGTTGATTTGAAATTTGAATTTTAATATATCTTGGTCATCCGATGTACTAACTAATTTTTATCTATCGTATAATCCGTCTGATTTTATAAGGTAAGTTTTAATACTGATATATTGTTGAAAATATATATTTTGTACAAGAATTTCTTAAATAAAATGTAAAATTTTGAACATAACCCAATGGGTAACACATGTTGGTTTTATATAAAATTATATATTATTTTGTTTGGAATAAGATTATGGCTACGGTCGATATTAGGTCCAGTAATTTTGTCACTTTTTCCATAAAGATTAAGTAAAACCATAATATTTTTACACTTTTTAATCTTCTATAAGTGTGCACTAACCTAATTAAAGTAACAAATATTATTAAAGCACACACACTTCGCCTGAGGCACAAACAGGTTGACCCAAAATTCCAATGAAAACGAAAAACGGCGTTTTGTTGGGGTTAATAGTACATTAAAAGCCTGCTAGAATGAAAATCCTAGCTGATCCTTTTTTCAAGATAAGTGGATTTTCACTTTTTCATAATTTTTCATCATAATTAACCCGGGAACGCCCAATCCACCAAAATTTTCCACCCCAAGTTTTTGTTCTCGAGGCCCATGCGATGATAGTTACAGCTCTTGAGAGTGATCGTTTTTACCCCTGAAAGGCTTTTTTCACGATAAAATTGGTCAAACTGGGGCTTTTCGAGTGTGTTTTAAAGTGGTATCCGCTGTAGGCCTAATCCTCTGCGAAAATAAAAATGAAAACGAAAATAATAATAATAATAAAATGAAAACTACTGAGGCATGTTTGTATAAATGCTGTGAAGAAAAAGACCGCTTGAATGAAAATCCTAGCTTATCCTTTTTTCAAGATAAGTGGATTTTCACTTTTTCAAAATTTTTCATCATAATTAACCCGGGAACGCCCAATCCACCAAAATTTTCCACCCCAAGTTTTTGTTCTCGAGGCCCATGCGATAATAGTTACATCTCTTGAGAGTGATCGTTTTTACCCCTGAAAGACTTTTTTCACGAGAAAATTGTTCAAACTGGGGCTTTTCGAGTGTGTTTTAAAGTGGTATCCGCTGTAGGCCTAATCCTCTGCGAAAATAAAAATGAGAACGAAAATAATAATAGTAATAATGAAATGAAAACTACTGAGGCATGTTTTTATAAATGCTGTGAAGAAAAAGTCCGCTTGAATGAAAATCCTAGCTGATCGTTTTTTCAAGATATGTGGATTTCCGCTTTTTCGTAATTTTTCACCATAATTGAGCGATTTTGAAAACATTCAAAAATTTAAACGATGATTACAGTAAATTTAAATGTCTTTGCAAAGATAAAAAGTATGCTAAGGAATGCCACAGTACAGTCAATATGTCTCTCTTTTTTTCTGAAAAAGATTCGGAGTATAAAGATGTCGTCAATGATGAAGCAGAAGATGACATGAACATGTACGTTCTTCAGAAATGTGTTTTACCTGAACTTCATCTGTTACAAGGATTTACAAACCACCTTTTCTGAAACGGCATAGTTTCTGCTGTAGGACGTGAGAAGGCTCTGCTTTGGCCATCAAAATTGAAGTTGGTAGCAAAAAATTATCAGGGTGAAATTTTTGAGGGTAATGCCTGCCGAAAACTTCTGCAAGAATCGGATAAATTGCTTGATCCTGAAATTTACGAACATGTTGGTCCGTTCAAGTTACAGCCATACGTCGCTGCTTTTAAGACAATGAATAAAATTAAACATGATTGTTTCTCCACGCAACTTGCAGATATGACCGATTTAGATGAGAACTTGGAAAAACTTCGCAAAGATCTAGAAAGTACTGGGACATCTCAAACACTAAATACGCACATTATACTTGATCACTTGAAAGAGGGCATTTCATTATCAAACAACGATGGTTTGGGTTTGTGGTCAGAACAGGCCGGGGAATCTGTTCACAGAGAATTTTTGAAATTTTGGGAAAGATTCAAAATAAATTTCATACATGATTCATCATATTCCAGCCGTTTAAAACAGGCGGTAGTTACTTTTTCTTCACAGCATTTATAAAAACATGCTGTAGTTAGTTATCATTTCATTATTTTTATTTTCGTTTTCATTTTAATTTTCGTAGTGGATTAGGCCTACAGAGGACACCACTTTAAACAAAACGCGCCATGATATTTATCTCGTTAGATGGTGTGGAAAAAATATCGCTTAAACGATAATTATGATGAAAAATTATGAAAAAGTGAAAATCCACCTATCTTGAAAAAAGGATCAGCTAGGATTTTCATTCAAGAGGGCTTTTAATGTACTATTAACCGCCAACAAAACGCCGTTTTTCGTTTTCATTGGCATTTTGGGTCAACCTGTTTGTGCTTCAGGCGAAGTGTGCATAATTGTAAGCTAAAAAATTAAGAATATGCATTTATTCACTACATTCTCACGTAGCCATATTGTTTTTAATTTTTATCGATTTGACAGTCACACAAAGAGCGCCTGTGCGTGATTTTAGCGATGTTGCCAATTGCTTTTTGTTATAAATAAATATATTCATGGTAATGCCGTTCTATATTATTTTTTATGAATAATATGACAACTGATATTTTTATTTCTATAAATGTGGAGTGTCAAACATATTAAAAAAACGTACATACCAGGAATGACAGTGGCTGTTTTTTTAATAGTTCCAAGCCAAATGATAAAACCAGAATATAAATGTGTTTATATGAGACTTTTCATTTCAATTATTCAATTTGAGCTGTGTCCAGGCCGTTGGAGTCTATGCCGGTCGGCGTAGCCAGGTATGGATTAATGTTTTTTGGTGGCGGCGATAAGTCGTTGCTTCGTTTTCTTGTTGCATATTTATGGATCAGTATCCGCAATCACAATTTTCCATTAACTACTAATTTTATCACAATCCGGCAACGTTGTAATTATATTTTCTAAATTTGATAGAAACCATCGAGTTTCCATGTTTACAGTCGGCAAAAAGCTGATTTTTATAGAAATTAAATAATTTTTTTTGGCCTAAATAATGCATTTACCGCAATTTTTTTTTTTGTTAGTGTACTATTTAAAATACGCTCTTTCTGATAAAAAATAAATTTCTTTAAAATTTTACTGGACCTAAAGTCGACCGTACCCGATATTATGCTTTACTATGTTTAAATATGTTAAATAAGATTTTTCCTTTTCATATTAATTTTAGTCTCTGTGAAATTATTCATTTAATAGTTTTAAATTATTCATTTAATAGTTACAAGCATTTTATCTAAATGCTGTTTAATTCCCTATTTCCTGTCTTAACATTTTAACCTTTTCTTTTTAGCTAGCCTATCTAGACGGTTTATTTAAATTCCTATCAAGAAGTTTTATGGTTTTTATACCTAGAAGTTCGTTTTGGTTTTGGTACAATCTGAAGACCGTGGTTTGGTTTATCTATAGAAGATCTATACGTTACGAGTTAAATTAGAATACCAAATAACATGAGATCGTTCAAGTCGCAGAATTACGAATAAGGATACCGGATTCCTTTTGAAGTTGCCTGGAGATATACCATGCAATAACATTCCTTATATTACCTTCTTTTAACTAAAGATAAGTTCTTTTTTGAACATATAACTCACACATGGCTACTACCTTCAACTTTAACTAAAGATAAGTGTTTTTAAATAAATCATCTTAAATTTGAATTTAGTAAAACTATGTGAATTAGAATTTGCTACTACCATATATAAAACTTGGTTTAAATATAATTTGTTAGTGGTTAGTGATTTTCTATATTTTTATCACTAATCTAAAGTCAAGTATAGTAAGTTTTAAATATAGTGGTGCCCAACTTCTTTTTCAAAGTTATTCGAGTTATATAATAACCTAATCCACACCCAATCAATTGAGCTTAAACACATTATAACAAATAGATAAAATATCAAGTATCACGTTACAAGTATGACGGTCGCAACCCGCCTTAGAAATCTCACCTTTAGAATCAACAGCTGTTGTTTGACAGGTCATTGGAGAATGGAATGTATAGAATGTAAAGAATGTTAAGATTTTTACACGTTAGGAATGCTTGGAATTTGCTAAATTAGTCACATGAGAAATGCATAGGCTGATTTTATAAAAATTGATATTGAACTAGTTAGGATGAACCGAAAATTCTGAAAATCAATAGGGTTCTAAGTCAGAAGTAATTATTCAAGAAAATCATAACTGCAAGTCAATCAGAACTTTCGTTATAGAGTTATCGTGCCGGCATACATACACACAGACGATCAGACGAAATTTTTTTTTTGCATTTTCGGAAACGTGAAAAAAAAATTAAAAAAATGTAATACTGTGGCCCCATAGAAAGGGCCTCAGTAATAATAATATTGATAAATTTTTATTATTTTTTTTTTTAATTTGGTGTCATTGGCGTCGACTACTACGGAATAAAAAAATTAAATATTAATTCTAATGCATAGGTAGGATTCCCCACTCGACCATTCACTGTTGGGTTCTAATTAACAGTGCTGCTCCTAAAGTGGCGCTGGGAAACAGTAACAAAGCCTACACAGAACACGAGGCTAATGGCCGTAGTAGTCGACGCCGATGACACCAAATTAAAAAAAAAAAAAAATTATAAAAATGTCATCGTGCACTCGACACGTTTGAGGGGATCTGTGACCCTTTTAAGGGGGAAATTTGCTTTTCGGGAGAGGTCCAATTCAGGGGCGCATATACAAGAATTTTTAAACCTAACTTTTTATAAGCACTAATAGTATTACCAAAAATAAAGTCTTAAATATTACCACTACCCCATCCACCTAAGACTTTAACTCTGGATGCGCCACTGATCCGATTTGTTCTTAAAGAAAAATATTTTGAAAAATATCTGAAATATCTATTATTTGATCTATCCTGATAGTAGGAGAGCTGGTACATTTTTCATTGATTATTTAGTTAAGGCCTATTTTTTGAGAAAATTTTGAGGAAGGCATGTATAGGCTAAGGATAATCCCTGGTAGTGGTATTAGAAAGGCAGAGCACCCCCTAGTTTGCCAAAAATAGTGAAATATATTCCTTGGATAAAACCAAATTTCTTTTGGTGATGAGTATGTAATAATTTAAAATATATATTGCACTACAAAAATAATTTTCGTTGAAATGTAAATGCCTTTAAATTTTTAAAAATTTCGAAAATTGTTATTTAAGAAAATTGAAAATCTATTATTTTCAAGAAAAATGAAGTGGCAGTTTTTATATTCGAAGGCAAAAATCCTGATGTATTGTTTTTTTTACTTTCTTGTAACTATGTAACCGACAATGAAATTATAGAATTCATAATTTTTTCGATTTTGAGTTTACGACGGATTTTTTAGTTTTGGAATCCCCTAAATCTGTAACTTTGTGTATGTGTAACAACCGGATAGCCTAAAGACTATTTGAAACTACTGATAAGTCTTTAGCTACTGTTATTAATATACTATTAAGGGATTAAGGCAGCACTGTCACCAGCCAAAGGGGCTTGGAGTCCAGAAGGAACCTTCGGCGAGAGTTCTTGGGCCTTAGTCCTCACTCCAGTCTTTTTCTTTTTGTCTAGTATCTCTATATAAACCCAAAATTTACGTGATAGTTTTACTTTTAAAAATGTCAACGCTCTGCCTTGAATTCTCTAGTTCAATGTAAGCCATTAACTAGATTAATAACCTAATTGTTGACGATATGACAATACGTGTTTCCTTTTGAATTTTTAATTTACAATATTAAAATTATTTTTTTAGAATTTTTGGTAAATTCTTTATATTTTCAGATAATAATGCCAATTATTACATATGTCTTCATCCACGATACATTCAAAAACGGATAGAGACAAAAACATCAAATTTTAACCTTTAATCAATCCTGCGGTAAGCTGCTTAGATTTTTAACATATTTAAATAATCTGAGGGGTGGTTTTTCCACTTTAAGTTATATTTCAATTATTTATGATAAGAAAAGAAAATTCCTTTAACAAGAATTGTTTGTGATGCCATTATATATAATTTTTGACCATTTACATGTTTTCTCTAAATTGGAGCGTACTGGAGAAATTTGAAAAAGTGCAAAATATGAATATTTCCAGTTTTTTCGTTGTCTATAAGAGTATGAAAAAATGTGCAAACACTTTTTAATTGGATTGGCCGTATTCAATATATTTACGTAATATAACTTTACAGGAAACTCAATGACACAAAATATATTTTCCAGTTACATCAGTTACAACGTTTTCCTAAAAACGTGAACCTTTTAGATATAACGTAATAATTGTCAACACTGTCATATTCTGAAATCAACGGAAGTTGAATATTTTCCGCGAGGAAATGCATTTGCCAGACTTCCTTCTTCATTTCCTTCTATTAAAATTGCCTTCCTGGTAACTTCCTATATACATTTCGCGGCTTGCGTTCATTTTAACAATAAAATAAGTGTGTCAGATGTAAATTTTATGGGGTTTATTTTATAGAAATAAATAGAAAAGGAAACAGTAAAAAATTTAAAAAATCTCTAGCAGTAAACCGAGAACATATGAAATGATATAATCAAATTTATTGAGTTACAATTTTGTGGAATTATTACGTTTAAGGTATGTTCCATCAGTAAACTACCCTTGTGGTAGTCGATAATATTGAAATATTCCCAAGCATATAAACTAGTAAGAGTTTCTTTCCATCACTGTCACGTACCATCAGTAGTTTAACAAATCCTTTACCATTCGATGCCGTCATATAGGATTTATTTTAAAGGATAATATGGCTATCATAAGACCTATGCTAACAAACGGTGCAGTTGTCTGGGTACCGAAAACCCAAAAATTAACAGTTATCCGTAAACTAGAACAAATTCAAAGAACAGCATGTCTCAACATAACAGGAGCCATGAAAACAACACCAACCAGGGCCATGGAAGTCATTCTCAGTCTCACTCCCTTTGATATTTACATCAAGGAGGTTGCTCTGACGACAATGACATGCCTTCGCATGGTTGGAATATAACCTGATGTAGGATCTGGTAAGGCGAGACGTCGCTTTTGGCAAGAGGCACTCGATACGCTCCCACTGCTTCAAGCTAACATGGACTTCATCTCTCCGGAGATATATCTTCCATAAGCCATATAAAGTTATAATAGAACAAATAGAAGAGTCGGAAGTGGCAGGTACAATTCATATCTACACCGACGGTTCTAAAACAAAACAAGGCTGAGGATGTGGAATATACTCCAGATTTTTAAACCTAAACATAAAATGGGCTGTGAACAATAGTGCGTGTAGTTCAAACAGAGCTAACGGGTATTCTCATAGCAGCAAAAGAAATAACCAGAAACAATATCACTGAAAGGAACATGCTCATCTATCTATACAGATAGCAGACAAGCACTACTCACCCTGAACAGACCACGAATTTACTCAGGGTTAGTACTAGAATGTCACGAAGGTTTGGCCGAAGTATCCATCAACAATGTGTCGTAGTCGAGAGCGATCGCCGAGCCGCGAGTACGCGTTGTTCACATCGGTCCCTAAAATTATTAGTTTACAGTGGCATTATAAGTGATAAACTTTTGAAATTTTTCAAAAATATAATATTAAAAGTGTCCTATGGAATGGGATTATTAGTTTTTCAATAATTTACTGCGATTATATTTTATGATTCTAAATCGTAATCGCAAATTGCAGACTTACAGTGAAGTTTTGTGTACACCCAGTGGCGGGCGGGAAAATATCCTTTTGCATATAAAATATGGTTAATGATGGAGTGTAGCTTGTGCAATCAAATCAAGCAACCTACTAAAGAACTTAAAAATCCATGCTACCCGTGTGATTCCTGTAGAAACTTAATTTGTTTGGACTGCTCCAAATTAACCGCATCTGAAATAAGATGCTTACCATTATCTTATCGTATCCTACAAATCCAGTGCAGTAAGTGCCGTAATTATGAATTTATTGAACTTTTGCGTGACCAAATCAATGATAAATGCCAAATAATAAAAGACAAAGAGGACATTATTGAAATACTGAAAAATAAAATTACAGACTTGGAAAATAGAATTAGTGAAACTGCTAACCATGGCGCTTCTACATCTACCTATGCTGATATTGCCAAAAATATTACAAATAATGTGAAAAACAATTGTCCAAAGATAATTATTAAACCAAAAATGCGCCAGAATCAACAGAAAACAAAGGAAGACATTGAGAGGGAGGTTAAGCTACAAGATTTAAAAATAGGTGTACAAAAATTACAAACAACTAATTCAGGATCAGTAATTATTAAATGTTTGACCAAAGAAGGAACTGAAGCATTAGAAAAAACTATTAAAGAAAAATTAAGTACGACTTACAACATCGAGTTAAGTAAAATGAGGAAACCCAGAATAAAAATAGTAAACTTTAAACAAGACATGAACGCCGAACAGATTGAAAACTGTATATCTAAACAAAACAATTTCAATGGTACTATCAAAGTTACTTTCATAAGAAATTCGAAAGCTGGCTCCAAAACAATAATCTGTGAATGTTGCCCAATATCTTTTAGCCAATTAATTCAAGAAGGCAAAGTATGTATTGGCTGGGAGAGATGTACATTATATGAAGACTTTGATATACCAAGATGCTATAATTGTCAAGGATATTATCATAAAAGTAAAGACTGTCCGAATGCAGTAGTATGTTCCCAGTGTGGTGAAAATCATCAAGACAACAACTGCCCTAAACATAAGGTATGTTGCAAAAATTGCACCTCATCAAATCTGAAGTACAAGACCAAGTATTCCACCGATCACTACGCCACTGACCCATGTTGTCATACTCTGGAATATCTGAAAGAAGCTCTTAGAAATAAAACAACTTATTGGTAAACCAAAACTGTTAAGTTTTTTTGTTATATTTAGATTTTATTTCGTTATCAGTTTATAATTAAGCAGATTTATTATATTTAAAATTTATTTTTCTTTCTTACAATGGCTAAAAATAATTCATTTTTAAAAATTGCTAACTTAAATATAAGATCTTTGGTTCCTAGTTTTATAGATTTTACACAATTAATACGAGATTATTATGATATAGTTTGTGTTACAGAAATTTGACTTAATAAGGACATTGACTCAAATCTAGTAGTTTTGCCTGGTTTTAAATTTTATCGAAAGGATAGGACAAACAGGACGGGAGGTGGTGTAGGCTGCTATGTAAGATCATATTTAAATTGTGAACTCATTAATTATGATTCAAATAACAATTGGAACTTTGAATATCTTTTATTAAAATTTAGAATTAAAAATTTAAATTTGGCTTTGGCGGTAATCTATCGCCCTCCAGATTCGAGTCTTGTTGAACTTCAGTCCTTTATTAATGATATTCTCCCTATATTGCTTACTGAATACGATTATTCTATTGTAACTGGTGACTTTAATGTAAACATGTTAGTTCCCAACACACTACTCAACTTATTTGAGACTTATGGGTATATTAACCATGTTAATGAACCGACGCGAATTGCAGCAACCTTTGCCACATTATTAGATCCCATATTTACTAACGGTAATTTTTGTAGAGAAAGTGGAAATATAATATCGGATTTAAGCGACCACAACGTAATGCCATTTTGTACCCTAAATATTACAGTAAACAAGCCAAAACAAAAATTTATTACTTTACGTGATATTAAAAATCTAAACCTTAATGAATTTAAAACAGATTAACTGTCAATAACTTGGGATGATATATACTTAATTAACAATATTAATGATAAGGTTAGATTTTTTACAGACAACATAATTTCAATTTTTAATATTCATGCTCCAGTTAAAACTATTCGAGTCAGCAAGCCTCCAGCACCTTGGCTAACTGATAATTTAAAATTAATTCTTAAAGAGCCAGATAAAGCTTTAACAAAATTTAAATCTGGGAGAACTCCTCAAAATTGGAATTACTACAAGGAATGTCGTAATTTTGCTCTTGCCTCTATTAGAAGAGAAAAGGCGGCCTATCTGAATAAACTTCAAAATGAACAAAATGAGAAAGCTTCATGGCAGGGTTTAAGTAACATGAATATTAAATGTTCTACCGCTAATAAAGAGTTACCTTTCAATTTACGTAATCCTAATGATATCAATGACTATTTTATTAGTGTCTTCAAGAAATCTGATAACTGTTTGCAGAAAATACATTTTTACTTGAATAATAAATTAAACAATAACAAACTAACACTAACTCCAGTGGATCATTTTATACAATTCTTAAAGTTATAAATTCGATTAAATCAAATGCTGCTGGTAATGATGAAGTATCACTTTATATGATCAAGCTGACTATGCCGACTATCCTAGATCATATTACCCACATTATTGGTTGTTGTTTACAGTATGGTTACTTCCCGAAAATGTGGCGAGAATCAGTAGTTTGTCCCATACCTAAAATAGCTAATCCTAATACTGTATGTGAATTACGTCCAATAAGTCTTTTACCTGTCTTATCCAAAATACTTAAACGAGTTGTGTATATACAGTTATATGACTACGTTACAAACAACAATATCATACCTACTCAGCAGTCTGGCTTTCGCAAAAATCACAGTACTACTTCTGCATTATCAAATCTAACTGACAATATTATAAGATGTATTGATAAAAAATTGGGTGTACTACTAATTACAATAGACTATTCTAAAGCCTTTGATTTAATTGACCACGACTTACTTTGTGATAAACTGAAATACTATGGCTTAGATGACCCTGCACTATCATTTTTTAAGTCCTATCTATGGAAACGTAGTCAACGTGTATGCGTTGATGGTAGCTTTTCAAATTCCAAATTTATTGTCTTAGGGGTGCCTCAAGGATCCATTTTGGGGCCCCTGCTATTCCTTATATATACTTCAGAGTTGCCAAAAGTTGTTAGAAATAGTGAAATACAATTGTATGCTGACGACACACAGATTGTTCATTCTTTTGAACCTGCAGATATTCCTAATACCAATAACAATATAAATATGGATTTAGATGCCATTTTTCAATTTTCCAGAGAACATAACTTAACAGTCAATCCATCTAAAACCACAGCAATCTTATTTTGTAGTAAGGCCAAAAGAAATATATGTGAAGGTTCATTAAGGCTCGAGTTGGGTGGAGTTAGAATAAATTTTTCTGAGAAAGCCAAAAATCTAGGATTAATCATAGACCAATCACTTAGATTCAAAGACCATATTAAAATGTTACTTCAAAGATGTTATGTAAGAATACGTATGTTATATGTCAACAAGCATATCTTGAACTTCAAAATGCGTAAAAAACTTTGTGAGTCTTTGGTTCTCTCAGTTCTTAACTACTGCATTACAGTTTATTACCCTTGCATTGATAAAATCTCACAAAACCAGCTTCAACGTGTACAAAACACTTGTTGTAGGTATATTTTTAATCTGAGGAAATATGATCACATATCCTTTAACATTAATGAACTTAAGTGGTTAAAAGTTAACAATTTATTTCAGCTACATTTTCTAACTTTCTTGTACCGTTTATTTAAAAATAGGATTCCTTTATACTTGTTTGAAAAGGTAATTTTTAGAAATGCCGTCCACAATTGTAACATCCGATTTAATACTCTTATAATGCCACACCATTCTACTGCACTATTTGAGCGTTCTTTTACCTATAATTTAGTTAAGTTCTATAATTTGTTTCAGCATCTTATGTATCTACCTTCAATTAACAATTTTCGTTACACTATTAAAAATATTCTCCTTAACAGGCAATAAATAATTGTTTTCTGAACATTTAATTTAAATTATATTTTATATTTTTTACTTAATTACTATTGTTTGACAACTCTTTCAATGCTTTTGTCCTTTTTTAACTACTTTTTTCATTTTTTCATTTATTTATTTTCATTTTCTTTTGTAAACCAAGAAGGTTAAGAGTTAAAGAGTAGCTTCAGCTAATCTTCGCCTTCTTGGTGCAAATGTAATGTAATTTATTTAATAAAGACATTATTATTTATTATTATTATTATTAATGTGGTCACCTTAAGATGGATCAAAGGTCACGCCACATCGAAAGGTAACCGCCTTGCTGATTCACTAGCCAAGAAAGCAGCCAACCAAATACTTTTTGGACCTGGCCCTTATCTATTGGTCTGACAAAATCGGCAGTGACAGACCTAATCAAAGAAAATTCCCTTGTGAAATTCAAGGAAAGATAGGATGAAACAAGAAACTGCAGAGTTGCCAGGGATCTCTTACGTTATCCTGAAAATACTGCAGAAAACAAATACTTGACTATGACTAGACAGAATCTGCGC
>OV651815.1:20139881-20157881 GCA_927349885.1 Psylliodes chrysocephalus | reverse complement strand
TAGTAGGTTATTTTCCAGTCAATTTTTTAGAAGACATTATTTTTCTTTTTTTGGTAGAATCAGTGAGCTGGCTCTTGTGTGGTGAATAACAAGAACTTTGCAGACATTTGTGTGGTACTACCCACTTCTTATATATAAAGGTTTATCCATCATTTAAAAAAGGAAGTTTTCAAAATCATCTGATATCTAAAAAAAAGAAAAACATCGGTACTACAATGGTAGATAATTGAAGTCTAATAAATTACAATAAAACATTTTCATTTTAATAAAGAGTGTAGATACCTTAAAATAATTTAGCTGTTGCTTGAAGCATCTCTGTGTAATAATAATAATAGTTTTCTTCTTTTCATATTTTTGGCAACACAAATAAATATTTTTAATAATAAATATAATATGTAAATCATTATCACATCTTGGGAGGAAACATTTTTTCGTACTCATATTATTTTATAAAAAAGATAATGTTCGATGGAGCAAAAGTAGCGAAAGCTTCGGCGCCGGGTTGCCATATTTTAAAATTGTCTTGAATTTAGACAAAACTATATTATTATGGTTATTTACAATTTACACAAATATAAATTATATATACAGGGAGACTCAGTTTTTAACGTCTTCTTATTAAGACGAATTTTTAGTAAAATTTGGTGCTTTGTCTAAAATTAAAATCTAAATTAACCAATATTTAAAATAAATGTCTTTATACGAGAAAAAACAAAAGTTTGTAAAAAAATTGGTTAAAGATGTAATTTTTTTAATGAATGCTGAGTTTTTTTTTGTAAATAAAGTGTGAATTCGGCAAAATGGGCATGAGTTGGTTATTCAATATGTTAACTATCATGAGAGAAATATTCATCAATGTAATAAAGTGATGCTACTTTGAAGGCCAGTAATGTAATAATATATTTATTAGGCAGTGACACCGATATCTTTTTGCTCCAGTTCATGGTTTCAAAAAAAAATCAGTTAAAATAACACTCATGACTCTTTCATTTACTCTTCAAAAATGTTTTTTATTAGGAAGGATAAAATGAAAAATTTCTAAGTATCCAGTAAAAGCTTTATTTAATTCAATAAATATGTAAATAAACAAAATATTCTTTTCAAATGGCCTCTCTGGCTTTCAGTCGTTTTGGAATATTCCTGTACACAATCTCTGGCATTACATACTGATTATAAAAATTTAGTAATTTGGGTAAAACATTATTCTGCCAAAAATGTTGGTCTCTTAGAATGACTTCTATATGTAGGGGTTGTTCGTCGTTTATGTAAACTATAAAAAAACACATATCTTTTCTACAAATGTTAAGCTGTCCTTGAATCTAAAAAAAAACTATATAGTTTTTTCACTTTTAGCCCAGGTACATGCGTAGTTAGGTCGGAGTAAGCACGATATACCCACCTAAGAGTAAGAGAGCAAAATATATGGGAACACTCCCATGGAAGCGCTCCCATGACTTAGTGAATAGCTACCCAGTTTATTATTGTTATTCCACGACCCTCCCTCCGACGTTAATTTAAAGTAAATTTTAGAGCTAGTCGAGGTACAACTGTTAGGAGCAATATTACACTTATTGTTACATGTTTATTTTAGTTTTAGAATAATTAAATAGATATGGGCATTTAAAACACATTCTTAGTATAAATAATGTTAACTTGTAATAAAGTGTTGATTTGTCTTGAATAAGAACCTTTGGTAATTTAAAGGATACAGGCATTTAAAACATATCCTTAATACGCAGCATTTTAAAAAGGCATTGCTTTGTTTTGAATAAAACTTTTAATATGATTCAATTCATTGCACTTGTTGTCTTACCTTTTTCTTTAAAGGTTCTGATGGTTTTATGAGCAGAAAACGTGTATCATAATGACCTAAGAGTATGTGGTAGTTATTTCACTTAGTTTTCATCCTTTTTATATGACTATTTAGTTGTATTTCCCGTTTGCTTACATTTTATTTCAAACAATGTTTTGACATTATTAATTATCGAATTCTGGTTATCTTTTTCTTTCTAGGAAATAACTGTCGTCTAATTTGTATAGTCCGATAGCCAATTCTTGTTCCGTGGTACGCATTTGACAGATAATATTAAGGGGATATTTGGTGTTGCTATTTGAAATCAATACCATTGATTGTCCATGACGTCATGTTATATTAGGGTGCATTTCTAGGAAAATTAGGTTTAATACTTAACTCTAGTTAGGAATAATATTTTATTAGGATGTATAAATACATTTGGGGTCAAATTAGATTAATTTAGATAAGTTTCTGGAAACTTGTGTGGCTTGTATGGCCATATCCTCCTTGGTGAAGCCATCTTGACTTTTGGAAAAGGGGTTAAATACGCCGTAGCCATGAGGTTCGAGGATTATAATTTTTCGTCTTTTCGTTGGGTAAGGTAACGGGGTAGGTGGTTGACTGTTCGTCTGGCCTTGTGAGTCGAGGGTCGTCGCGAAGCACGTGGGTAAAACCAAGACGTTTGTCGCCGATAGTAATCGGATTATTAAACACGTTGCTGTGTCGCGCAGGGGTAGGTACCCTAAACCATTATTTTTGGGATTATTACGACCGCGGTGAGCGAAGCCTGCTAACGGCCCGCACCACCAACTGCCTATATTAGACCTCCAGAGGGTTGTTGTCCAGTGTTCCGAAAATTCCAGACGCATCTGGGTGATGCGCTGTGATTACTTAGTCCAGTTTTGTTCATTTGGTGTCCTGTAGTCCTGCAAGTTTAAAGAAAGTTTCCTGTGCGGGGTAATCGTAACCAACACCAGTGGTAGAGAGTTCCATCGCTTAATAGATTTCTACCAGAAATCAGGTATCTGAAAATCTGCAAACCAAAGTATGAAAGACCTTCAGTCTAATAACTTCAGTGATACTAGTAATTTATATTCCGATTTATCATTTAAATTTTATTTATAAGAATAATTCTGTAATTGTATTAATTGTGCTTAAGCTTAACCTGCTGTAAGCCTTAGTGATCACGGGGTAATTCTTTTACTCTAATAATTTTGACTTCAGAGAATTCCTCTTAAGTATTTTCCTTCGCACTCGGCACTCCCCTGTATCCTAGTTCTCACCTATCATCGGTGGCCGTCTCGTCGAGCAAGAATTATAATTTCTACCATGGCGTTTGAACGAAATATGCGATGGCTAGAGAAATAATTATTTTGAGATTTTCTAAAGCCGATCAAAACGGTGTGTGAATTAGGAAAGATAGAAAATGTCAGGCTTCAAAAATTAGTTGGTGATGAAAAACGAAATGATTCAAATAAAATTGAATAAATAAATAAAAAAAAGAAACTTACATGAAGTGAGGCGCGAAAATTAATTTAGACGACTTTTTGGGAAATAAAATAACGTCGTCGAGATAGAGAGCACTCGTAACTCCAGGATGGATCGAACCTCCGAAAAAGAAAATAAATTGGGCGTCTTCCCAAAGATAATAAAAAAAAATAAAAACGGGTTGAACCTCTCACTCCAGTGTTAACTGGGGGCTTCTTAAAAGAGAGCACTTGCTTATATCCAGTCTCAAATAAAAAATTATCAACGGTTTCCCACTAAGGGATGAAATGAAAATACTGAGCATGAATCAAAATACTTTCACTTATTGGACCGGTGACCCAAACTAATTGTAAAAATGATAATCAGTTTCATACCTTGGAATAAAAATAAACGGAGATCGTTCTCTACACTATCAGCGGCACGGTTACAGGGATTCGTCACTGGTCGGGAACAGAAGAGTTTACGGTGGCCGGAAATCAAAGAAATCAATTATCAGTTGTCACCTAATTTATGATTTTTCCCTAGGCTAGCTTGAAGACCGGTAATCTGGAGTGGGAGATACCACCACTACAGCTGACCGTTTACAATTTAAAAATGAAAAAAATGTCCTACTGTACTCTGTTTTTAAACTAGGAGGAGCAAATTAAAAAGACGTATTCACACAAGGAAAAGTAACTAGATTCGTTACTAAGAGCGTGTTCCGAAATATAGTCGTGTTCAAAATTTGTTATTATCAGCCCTAGTCTGCGAACGACCAATGAGGGGTTAAGGAACAAATACATGTCAGAGGAGTGATTTTTTTATTGGTTCCAAAGGTCGTAAATTTCCCATTATTGTGATCTGAAAAGTGTGTCTAAAACAAACTGTCATTGTCAAATGAAATTCAATATGGTCGTTGATTTGTTGACGTTATCAAAAATAAGTTTTTCTTGCTTTAAAAATCGAATTTTTAAGGATAACTACGGTCTTTTTAAAATGGATATTAAATATTTAAGAAAATTGTTAAAAGAGTATCAAGATGCGGGTTAGTATAAAATATAAAAATATTATCGTTTTACATTTTTAAGGATATATTTGTTATAGGTATAAACTTAAGTAAAAGGTAATTAGTGAATGGAAACTGGATTACAAAGTGACTATGAACAATATGGACGTTGTAGCTTATTTAGTGTTAACCCATAGTTAATACGCTAAAGGGCAAATCGAGGCATTCAAAAGTGTACAGGCCTATGAGTCAGGATTTGTTTTGAAAGTGGAACTAACATTTGCATAACACTACATATCAACATTAGTTCATTAATAAAATATATTTTTTAATTTAAAGTGAACTATTCATACATACCTATATATTAATAGTCCAATCATTATAGTAAGTTCACCTCGGAATTCGAGATACCCAGCTGTAAGTCTGTAAATACTTGTATATTGACACCCTAAAAGTTGTCTCAAAACCTAAATATGGTAGGGTGTACGCATCTATTAAATTTCAAGGTCAAAGTTCACAAAAATCGGTTTTTTGCGCTTTTTTTGTAAATATCTCATTTCCTATGGGTTTTTTGCTATTTGTATTTATTATCAATATTGTAGAATACAAAATTCTCTAAAAATTTTGTTTAAAAAAATTTTTCATACGGTGAACCGTTTTCAAAATAGATGACGGAGAGCGCGCGGTCACAGCATCACTTCAGGTCAACCGGTGCCTCCGGTCGAAAACGCGCCATATATAGTTGATGAAATATCGATAAATCAATGATTATAAATATTTGTCAATTTTTAATAACTATTATATTACATTTTATCATTTTTTTTCCTAACCTATCCACTTTTTATTTAGTATTAATTTATTTAACAACACTTACCTGCCCATGTAATTGCAAAATTGTTAATGAAAATATAGGAATTATATTTGAATTTTAACCTAATTAATATTAATAAATTCTTACATGATGAAAAAAAAAACAAATAAATTATGAATTAATCTTTTTATTAAAAAATTTCATTCAATACATTTATTTTTATTAAAAGTAAAAAAATGGAATAAAAGGTACAAACACTACAATTTATAATTTTAATAATCTTCTTCCTCTTCATCGTCGTCTTCCGGCTGCTGGTAAATTTCAAACTGGTCTTCACTATCGTCTTCAACGACATTTCTCTCAAGTTCTTCCATAATTTCGGGGTCAAAGGTTCCATCTTCGTTAATGTCGCTCTGATATGAAAGAGCATTGAGACAAGCTTGTCCATTACATTGGCCACAAGCTAAAGAGCATTGCAAGCCCGCTTTCCTGCATCCGCTTCGCGAACCACAACCACTCTTGCAGTTGCAGAAAATTGTATTTAGCAAATCTTCTGGAGCAGGTGGTAAAATTGTCATGATAGGCTCCAGAAAATCGTTTCGCATTGCCCAACTCCATACCTGGGGTTCCAAATCATGCCTTAACCAAGTTTGAACTTAATAATATACACGTTTGAAAGGTTGATGAGCCACTGCTTTTGTTGGTGGAATATTTGAAAGCTGCACAGGTTAATTAAGTTTTGTAGACTTGACGTAATGCATATAACGAAGATGATCGAGACTTTTCACAGATTTCGGAGCATTATAGACTGCCAATAAGATTTGAGTTCCACTCTCTAATAATCTCTGGGCCGAACAATTTTCTTTCTCAAATGCTGCAGCTAGTTCATTCAAATTTGTCAGTTTCTCAAAAACTTTAAAAAATGATTTTTTCCCTTTTTAAAAATCGCAGAAGTTGTGTCACAGCCACTTAATGCGTGCAGAAATAAAATATGTGTTTTGGAATGAGGATAATTATCAAAACTTTTAGTCAAGTATATCCCCGTTTTTACATTTCCTTTCCCAACTTTTTTAAAGAAAATGTCTTGTTCGTAAGACAGTGTACGCCCAATTAAAATGACAAGTAAATCAATATCTTGTCCTATTATAACTGCAGTTTTTTCAGAATTTGATTCTTCAATTGCAGTTTCAACAATAAGAACATCAGCATTATCTCTGGCTTGTTTAGTGGTAATATTTGCAGCTTGTAATTTTTCAATTAACATATTAATGAGCATATCTTTGTTATTTCGATTTGATAAGAATTTTTCTTGAGTAACTGGTACAACTATTGTTTCATCTTCTCTGCTGCTCCAGAGCTTTTACGTTCTTATTATAATCTGAATTTTTTTAAACAAAATTTGTAAAGAATTTTGTATTCTACAATATTGATAATAAATATAAATAGCAAAAAACCCATAAAAAATGAGATATTTACAAAAAAGCGCAAAAAACCGATTTTTGTAACATTTGACCTTGAAATTTAATAGTTGCGTACACCCTGCCATATGTAGGTTTTGAGATAACTTTTAGCGTGTCAATATACAAGTATTTACAGACTTACAGCTGGGTATCTCCAGTTCCGAGATTCTTACCTAATTTAAGCTTAAATGACTGGACTATAATGTTAAGTAGATATATTTAAAATGTTTGTTGTGGAAGTAATTATCAATTTTGTTTTTTTTTATGATTTTAATAAATAAAATTTACTTGAATATTTAGTTACTTTTTAATCATTTTGGTAAGAAATTTATCAATTTTTAGTTTTAAAAAATCAGTAATAAAGTTATTAGTCTTTTCCGGAATACTTCGGAATTCATCTCTTTATGGTAATCTCCCGTCTTTTTGCCTTCAAAACCAATAATGCATTTTCTACAAAACTTTCTTCAGAATCAGCATGTAAAATAATAAGTCGTCTTCCCTTTCATGTAGAGCTTTGCAGGAATTGCTACCCTTAATAGTACTCTATGAAAAAGGATCCATAATCGTAGAAATTCAATACAATTGCTTACTGAAGTTGTGAAAAGAACTATTATTAACGAAATAAAGTAAAAAAACTAAGTAATAATAAGATATCAAAATATAAAATGTCAGAACTGTCAACAATAACAATTATTAGCTGCTGTTATTGCTAAAAAAGTGATGTGTGAAACTGACTGCAATCTGACCAATCAGAAGTCTACAGAATTGCCAACTTAAATTCAAATCGCTCCTCCTAGTTTAATAACAGAGTAAAGTACCTTGACAAATACAAGTAGATAAATATTATGAAATCGAATCTACAAGTGCCCATTCGGATTTCGGGAATTCCTGGGAAACAGAATTACGAGGGATCTTCTACATGTCCTTAGGCGGGAACTAATTGAAATATGCATTTTTAAAACTATTTAAAAATAACATTTTGGGACGAAATGGGACGAAACAAGAAGCTGCAGACTTGCCAGGAAGCTTTTATGTTATCCTGACAATACTACAGCGAACAAATATTGGACTATGACAAGACAGAATTTGCGCCTAATCACAGGCATTCTGACTGGACATTGCCAACCACGGAAAGATCTCCATGTTCGACAAGAATTGGCTAACATCGGCCGATATAAGGGAAACACTTCTTGGCGACGCCTGTAGGCTGGCTAACGAGCTAGTAGCTGCCTATCTACTTAAAAAAATTTATCCTACTTATACTGCAAGTTCAAATTCATATGTTTATAAAATAATTAAATCTGAAAACATAAAAATAAAATTGAAATTTCTCTTTCGATAAATTCTTTTTCGTGTTTTAGGTTGTATGTACCTTTACCAAAGTTAACTTCTACATTGCATCGAGTATCATTCGTTAAATACATTGAAATAAGTGAAGATATATTTGATCCTCATAAAGTTGTGGCACACGGATGCAATTTATATGAAGTAAGATTACACGAAGATCTAGTAATGGGGGAAATTTTTATTATAGATGCTAAAGGTTTTTCAATGTCCCATATCCTCAAAATTACACCAGCTGTGTTAAAAAAATATGTATTAGTGTTAGAAGTAAGTATTAGTTTTTAATGTTGTCATGTAATATCTACATTATCATTGTATTCATTCAAGAATTTCTAAAGATAACCTGAATCCAGATTCCAAAATATTTCTTTTTGCAAATGACAACCTTCCTCCATCTAAATCGATTAATAAGAACCTTTGTTCCTCAGTTTCTCCATTTTATATCTCATCACAGGCAAACTATCTCAAACCCTTAAGTTACGTTCATACTATGATTATACCCACAGGCTTCTTTAAAACATTAAGATGAAAAGTAATTTGTTCTTGTAAGTTTTATGTATTTACTCATCAAACAAAAGTATAAGAAAAATATCTTGTTTGTTTTAAAAATATCTTTCTGCTTCCAATATTTTATATTTTATTACTAAATTAATAACATATCTTTGGAATCCCTTAATTAAAATTTTATTAAATCTTATTTTTTATAACTTCAAATTTCTCTCGCCTAATTTTGTTTGTTTTTGTTTTAGAAAGTTTGGAGTAACCGATTAAAAGAAATTCACTGTATTAATTACCCGCCTTACATCGATAAATTATTGGCACTTACCAAGATTTTTTTAAAGAAAAAACTATATGATAGGGTAAGTTAATATTATAATAATCCTATTAACTGTAGATTTTTCTAGATGGGAGGTTTAATTATCCCACTATTATCCATAAAATAACAGTACCAAAATTACAAATTAATATAAATCTGAAATTTCAAATATTTTACGACGCAAAACCTACTTTATCCACATTTTAGTTCCATAGATCGAAGCCCAAGCAATTCGACCAGTTCGCAACAGTAAATACACGCAATGTTCGAAATATAGTTTTGATCATCCAACCAGAAAAGCATAAAATATGGCAATATATGTAATCAAATCGTTTGAATTTTATTTTGTGAAAGAAGAATATAATTGAACACAGGAGTGGATAAGGGTGTCAGTCACAAAAAGATTATTTCGAGAAAAACAAGTTTAAAGTTTTACATTTGCCTAATGATGTATGGCTCATGATGCCTTCCTATCTAATGATTAGCCGGTATTTATCAAAATTGGAAATCAGAACTATTACAAACAAAAAATATTGGGAAAGCACCCCAAAACAGGCACATGGAAAAGCCTCCATAGAATTGCCTCATTTCTGGAAATGGAAAGCGTAGCAACCGTGACGATAGAACATTTTTATATAATCAGGTCCTTTTTTCTGAACATTTCAAAAAAAGACTCTCAACCTATTTTTTATATAATCGGGTCCATTTTTTATGGCCATTTCTAAAAAAAAAGTCCTCCACTTATTTTTCGTACAAACGAGGTCTATTTTTGTGTAAATCCGATTCATCTGCGGCTTTTAAAAAGCGTGGAATTTGCATAAAAAGCGTGCAGGCAAGTCAAAAAGCGTGACGTTTGGCAACCTTAATCATGTCCCAAAAGAACTGGAGAACTACTCTTTATGAATAGGAACCAGTTGAGTGTGATAACAGGGTTCATGACTGGACACGCCCCTGTAAAGGGACACTTGAACAAAATTGGCATGTACAATGGGGAACTTATGTGCCGACTATGTCACAAGACACCTGAAGCGGCCAAATACATACTGTGCAAATGCGAAGATCTAGATGGCAAAAGACAGGCTCTTTTTGGACAACCCCAGGTTGATCCAACAACGTATAGAACCCACTCACCCAAGGATCTGTGCAAACTTGTACAAGGTACAAAGGTGACAGAGTGAGTGCTATGAACTTACATGGGGTAAAACACTATAAGCCAATAGGCTTCAGTGTTATTCGGAGATATAGACAGACGAGTCCAGAAGAAAAAATAACAAAAAATATATAGTATATTTTAAGTATATTGGGCCATACAAATTATTTTTTGAAAAAATGTGACATGACACCTTTATCCACTTGTGTCTTTAATTGATAGATCAAACGAACTTACCTGAAGTAAAGTGAAGTGAAGTCCGAAGATTAGACATACTTTGTATATTTACTAGGTAGTCCGCCTCTGGACACTAGCCGCCCACTAAGTTTAAAGGTAATACCCCTACCCTGCCCTGCTGTCTGTAGGTCTTCCATTTTAAAATATAAGGAATCCACAAATTCATTAAGTTGTGTTAAATAAGAAATAAACCTCTTATCGCTATTAGGTTTATCTGCTAAGAAGATTAAAGATATAAATTGTTGGCAGCTTGGCGTAAATTTAATTATTGCCCTGAACTCAACAAATTGACTACAGCTAAATTCACTCTCTGAAACAAAGAACTTGTTATTGACAATGTTGTAACTAGATGGAGGTGTATGTTTAAATGGGATCCTCTAGCCTCTAATCAAGGATAAGACTTTTGAATTCGAGGTAATTTTGGACCAAGGTTTAAAATAGTATTTCGGTGACCAGCCAAAGAAATATATTGTACCTTTAACGGTTTTTGCACTGTTGGCGCCTGTTCTGCGAGATCTGCTTGGAATTGTGGCTCCTTCTCTTTTCTCTATGTAACTGGAAGGCCTAACAGGTTGAGGGTTACGTGATGAAGTAGAGGCTAAACGTTATTCTTGGCCTGCCTTATCCAGAGATTTAAAATTTTTAACGCGTTCGCCAAACTCTGGGCCAAATAATAATTCACCAGGAATAGTATTCTCGGTTCGTTCCTTAACAGATTGGTTAAATACCGTGTAAGTAATATACTTTCTCATCTTCGAAATATCGTGTGGAAAAAAACTGTACAAATTCGCGCATAATCTGTTAAATTTGACAAAATTAATTCCCTGGTCTCTTTTGGAATAGTGTTTTCATCTTCTAATACAGCGTTGAGTGCCTTTCTCATGGCAGTTAGTTTATTACCAATGTGCAATTGGTAAGTGGGTGGAATCTCTGGTTATATGGGTGGTAGAAAAAATGACTTTAGTTTCAGGCTTGCAATTACTGGGAACAGTTTGTTTTTTAGCGAGATTGGTAAGTTCTTTTCTGGATATTCCATTTGTCAAAATATGAGACCATCTGGAAAGTAAGGCATCGTAAAGTTTAAAAGCGGATGTTTTTAACTTCGTTGGATCGCACCAAGAATATTTAGCGTATAATCAGGCAATGTTACGCAGTCACCTTCGCTAAGAATTAAAACACCTTCGGTATTATTTAACGGTGTGCGTACCTCTTCTAACTCCATACCCGGCGTCACCTGATATTCCGCCCTGCACCCGAGCGGGCCATCTAGACTTTTCTGACGCTGTTTAGCAGGGCGTGTGAATGCGTTTTATCAAAAGGGGTTATCTCCAATTCATGCGATTTTTTAAAATGGGGATATTACCTGTCCTACCCGTTCACCAGACCCAACAACGTGCGTAAGGGTAAAAAAGACAACCGGTTTCGGCCTGAGATGGCTCTCGAAATTTTTATTTTCTTCTATTTTAATATTTTAGTCGGTAAATAAAGTGACCTTAGTCCTAAGGTAGCCCTTAAGACATTTTTCCATGTACTCATAAACCAGTTACTTGTTCCTGTTGGATGATGATCCTAGGAACGACACCAGTTGCCATTTAGTTTTTATAATAAAGAAAATGTATTGTAGATTGATTTTGTAGATTGTAATATTAATAATAATATGATTTGTAAGGTTTGTCATAGTCCAGGGTCGAACTCAGCATTCTTAGGTTAGAACCAAGTCGAAAACAACAATTTTGCTGATTCTAAAAATTATGCAGTCGTGTGCCAGCCGGAAATGATGGCCATGTAAGAAATCAGCAAGTACCAGGAAAAACTATAGCCATCTACTCTAATAACTAAACAGCTCTAAAGACAATTCTCTCACCAGAAATTAAATCTCGACTGGTGACAGACTACCAGAGCTAAGCAGACAAGACAAAGTTAGTTTAGCCTGGGTACTAGGCCACGAATGACATCAGGGCGACGAAAAGATCGACTAACTAGTTCGATAGCTCAGATAAAGTCGTGACAGGCCCCAAACCCTTCTATATAATTGCTTAGGCATTGTGCAAGGCATCCATTAAATAATGGATACAGAAGAAGTCTCAAGAATGGTAAAACAACTATTTAAGGAACTATCTGACAACTTTACGAAAGATCAATTAGATAAAAAACGACAAATCGTTATGTTAATAGTACGTTTTCTTACCGAACAATGACGTCTTAAAATGTACATGAATGTCATCAATCTAAACGAAAAAGCCACATTGTACAAGTTCTGTGAAGAAGAAATATTAGGCTACATTGAGGAAAAGCCAAATGCACGTAACTACATACTACATGCGAGAGCTATTGTCTACAAGCTAAAAGCAAAATATCCAAATTCTTTAAAAAATAATCTATTATATTTTAAAGTTGAAGGTAGTAGCCATGTGTGAGTTATATGTTCAAAAAAGAGGTAAATAAAACAAGGGTGGTCCTTAAGATCTCACAAGAGTAATTTAATACGACCGGTTTCGAGGAGATCAGATCCTCATCATCAGGTATGGTCTAAAATAGACAGGTAAAAACGAATGTGCTCATAACTAATAAAGTGGGTTTAAAAATTATGAAAGTTGTCAAATATCAAGAACTCACCCGTATTACTCATCTATTTAAGACTAAGCTTAGAGATTATCACAGGGTCGGTGTGAAAAAACAAGTATGCGAGTATTTTTTAAGAAATGCATAAAAACAGTAATTGCAACAAAAAGTTGATGTCAAAACACAAGTAGGTCTAAAAATATTAATTAAAATTATTAAAATATTTCACGAACGGACAGCCATTAAGACAAAACAAATTTAAAACTTTTTTAAACCCTACAAGAACTAAAATGGGTTCTTAGACAACATGAAGTGTTTATAATTCTGAAGGTATAAAATTTTTTTATTTTAGATTAAAGATACTAATTAACGCCCTCTAGATGAATTAACAATTCTAATATTTAAGAAAAACAGTTTAGAGGTTGTCAAATTTAAATATTTTGACATCGGCTAATAGATGGCGTTGGCGAAATAAATGTTTCTTAATTAACAATATAGGTTTAAAAATGAATTATTTGAATTTGTATGTAATAATAAACAAAATGAAATAAATTAATTATTATTGTTACACGTAGATTCTAGCATTAGCGTCGGAAAATATTTTTTAGATGTACTTAATATTCAAATTAAGAAGTTGGTAACATATCAACGGAAAAAGAAAGGAAAGTGGTATTAAAAGGAAAGAAAGAAAGAGAAAACTATTGATTTGGTTAGTTGTTTTTTTGAGGTAATGTGCTGAAAAATGAAAATGGAAAATGGAGACAGAATAAAAATAGGGAATAGATAAGATAAGTATATCTAGAGGGCGTTAATTAGTATCTTTAATCTAAAATAAAAATTTTATACCTTCAGAATTATAAACACTTCATGTTATCTAAGAACCCATTTTAGTTCTTGTAGGGTTTAAAAAAGTTTTAAATTTGTTTTATCTTAATGTCTGTCCGTTCGTGAAATATTTTAATAATTTTAATTAATATTTTTAGACCTACTTGTGTTTTGACATCAACTTTTTGTTGCAATTACTGTTTTTATGCATTTCTTAAAAAATACTCGCATACTTGTTTTTTCACCCCGACCCTGTGATAATCTCTAAGCTTAGTCTTAAATAGATGAGTAATACGGGTGAGTTCTTGATATTTGACAACTTTCATAATTTTTAAACCCACTTTATTAGTTATGAGCTCATTCGTTTTTACCTCTCTATTTTAGACCATACCTAATGATGAGGATCTGATCTCCTCGAAACCGGTCGTATTAAATTACTCTTGTGAGATATTAAGGACCACCCTTGTTTTATTTACCTCTTTTTTGTATTATATTTTATATCGTTCAAATTAGCATCGGTAATTGAATCTCTTATTTAAAAATAGAGCGACATTATTAATAATAATTGTAATATCCATTTTTTAGATTCATTTGCATCCAAATATTGAGAATTTATATAAACACATTCCTCGAGATATGTTACCAAGTGACTATGGTGGAAATGAAAAGTCAATACAGGAATTATCAGGTAAGCAGTGCAGTATCATCGTGGTGTCAGAGACAAGGAAAAAATGTAACATCCTGCAACAAAACTATGTAAACGGTTTGAGAGCTGTCCATCAGACAATTCAATAAAAGTGTACTGAAGTTTCATCACAATGAATTTAACATGGTATAATGGAAACATGCATAACAGACAAAGACCGTTGGCAAGTTAAGAATTAAGAAAAATCTTTACAGAATATCCTTTAATTTAACCTATACTAGATACAATTTACAAAAGGGACCATTTATTCAAAATATTCCATGATTTAAATACTTTATTTACTAGAGAACTTTCTGCGTAACTGGATTTGTGTTTCCTTCTTTAGTTTATAAATAATGTAGCTAAAAGAATTATTGTGAATACCTTTTTGAGTTTTGTTTTATAATGTAAGGTCCTCTTCATTTTTTTTTTATATAATGAAAAGCATAATGACGTTATATCATTAATATGGATTTGCGATACCACTGATGTGATGTTTCGAATGGGGTGTTCATCACTGCGACCTAAACGATATATTGTGGCCCCCTTCTGTCGCAAGTACAGCAAAGAAATGTCTCGATGCCTATAATATCCCTTTCAATCCTATCTTGTCAGTGAAGTATAGGTTTACATTGGCTTCAAGTTAGGTAAATCTCCGTCTTCTATTTGATTTGGTCCTAGGTATAGCGCCCTTGGATTTTGGTGTACTACAATTGAGTCAGAATGTGAATGAAGGTTTCGTCCTCCTCTTCACAGAATCTGTACATAGTCGTCTAATCGTCAAGATAGTTGAACATTAGGTGAGAGTTAATTCCTAGAAATTTTTGTCGATAATTGACCTCAAAACCACTAACGATAAACTGAAATTGTAGTATATTTGACCATTCTGCTTAATAAATTGGGTTTTATTGCAAAACCTTTATGGAAATTAAAAAAGGATTTTACAAAAATAAGCCAGAGAGCTCTACTAGATGATATCATGCTATCAGAGCCTACTGTTTTCCATAAAAATAAGTGACGATTTTTATTATATTGGTATAAAATTTACCCAACATTACGGTGTACTCAAAAATTAAAAAAATAGAAAGTTGCTCTGTTAGCTTAATAAACTTATGGTTAATCGACTACGGTAGCGTAGATGTCTACGGCGCCGCATTCATTTGCGAGCCAATTTTGTGGTAAAAGAGACACCGGCTTTGAATTCTACAGAAGATCATGTGAATTTAATTTGTATGGTACTCTATAGAATTTGAGGGATGCCGTATTAGCAGAAATTTAATTTCTGGTAATATGGCATCCAGATTATAAAAATCGCCATGCATTACCGTTTTCGATGATGGTGGGTGAGATTTTCCAGGTTTTCCTCACCTGTAAGTCAAATGGTTCCGTCAATCATCTTTGAGTCGCCTCGGAGCGCCACGGAAAATAATAATAATAATAATAATAATAATAATAATAGCCATCTCTTCTCCTACACAAGTCGCTCGATCGACTTCAGGGGTTGAAATTCACTCGTAAGGGGGTGAATTAGGGAGAGTAATATATAGTTATGACCTATTAGCATCTTCTTTCAAATAAAAAAAAAATGAGGATCCCCAAAATTGCAGATTGCATGTTCGAACACCAATAACAATTTTATATGGTATCCATTTTAGGGTTTTTCTTATTTTTTATCAAAATAATATTTTTCGTTCCAGATTTATGGCAAATAAAATTCAAAGAATGTGAAAAGAGGTTCGATGCCTTAGAAAACATGGAAGTGAACGAAAGCCTCAGACCTGAAGTGCTCACAAATTCTGATGTTTTGGGATATTACGGCAACTTTAAGAAAATTGATGTAGATTAATGTGCTGGGATATAAAATGACAAAAATTAAATTTAAGAACTATTTAAATATATTATTATATTAAATTATTCGTTTATGGAGAACAGATATATGGACATTTAAAATTTAAGTTATACGTTTTTAGCTTATAATATGTTATTTAGTTATAATAAAATTATTAATTTTAAAAATTTATTTTTTAAAAATAAGTGCTGATAGAAGTCTAATTTTGTTTTTCTACGTCAACATCTACAAATTGTCAAAAATGGCACCTTCTAGTAATGCTAGTAAGCTATGTTTAGCATACTTTAAAAAAATGTAAAATATTGAAAAACTAGGTATAGTACGAGCAAGAGATATAGTGTGACTTTAAAGCTTTAAAGCCAGCCGGCAACATAAAAAAAAAACTAAGGAAACTTGATATTCTTTCTCTTTCGCCACAACAAAGGGATTCATACATAGACATCTACAACCGAAGCACAGGGACGGATCTAATTAGTTGTATGTTGTATGTTATGCTTTAATGTAAGATTATTATATATTTCAAGTGGAAATGTTATACGCATTTAAAAATTATCACATTATTTGCATAATTGCCTAACTTCAAATAGGTGTTTCATAAGTGTTACTAAATTTAGTTTTAAAAGACAAATTAATCCTTAATAAATATTTGCGACTTGTTATCAAAATCACCATATTTTCATCTACTATTTATTTGATTTAATTGATGTATTTAAATATTACATTAAATATTGAAAATCAATGTAGGACGAAAATGCATAAACAACTGTTATTTGTATCCTTTTATTACAAAAAAATTTAAAGCTTTTGGAATGTATTAATCTGGCTTTAATTTCTAAAGTGATTAAAGCACGCAAGTCTTCTCACCATATGAAGGTTACATTCCCAGAAAAGGAAAACAGGAACAATATCATCTTCCAAAAAAAACGTGAACCAACAGATAGGTGGTTACGTTTAATAAAGTAAAAATATAACTAAAATGAAAAATCAAATCTTATCAGAACTATCATCTTCACTTGACGTGTCATTCAGGTTTATAATACAAGAATGAACCGGAAATACTCTATGATTATTTTCAATTTTGGTAACATGGAGAACACAGATGGGCCCTAATTCTTGAGATATACTTCCAACAATTTCTCTTATAACATCTAAAACGCTTTCAGACAACGCAGGATTAACATTTTTTTCCAACCTCCCTTCTGATGTTACTTCAAATTAATTTTATTGCATTAAATGTACAATAATATGGTGGTAAGCGTATTGCGGTATGACTGAATGCCATAGCCATCTCAATCACAACATAGCTGGGTTTGAGATTTAAGTCTTTCAATATTGTAAGCAAATCTTTTTTTAAAACTGTAGGTGAATATGATACACTCATTCTGTCAAAAAACGCGGAAATTACCTCTTTTCGAGCTTTTTGCTTTTGGAATTTCACTAGTTTGACAAGAGTGGTAGGGGGCATTAACCATTACTATTATAGCATTTGGTGGCAATTTGGGAATTAATTGTTCACCAAACCATTTCTCGAACAAGGTATCTTGGTGATAATCTGCTGAACAATATTATTTGCTGATAATAGCAAGCAATTCGAAACAAAAACCGTTTTCATTACCGGCATATAATATTATAATACGTTTTCCTCTATTTGAAGGAGCCTTTATAGAACATTTAGCAGATTGATCACTCCATCCTTTTCTTCACAATATCATGAGTGTCGTACCAAGTCTCATCCCAGACAGCACAAATCAATCCATTGGATGTCCATCGGAAGTCCATTCATGGACATATCGGCTGTCCAAAGGACGTCCAGCATTTTTCCAAAGGACATCCAATGGACATCCACTGGACTATACAAATGTCCCACTCCTGGACGTCCATTTGGACTCCATGGAAGGTCCATATATGGACTCTTTTTGTATTGCTTTTGGACAATTTATGGACATCTGACGGACATCACCACCTATATTAATATGAAATAAAATAATTGCA
>OV651815.1:20109381-20139381 GCA_927349885.1 Psylliodes chrysocephalus | reverse complement strand
AATGCAGTTAACATCTGACCCACTATGTGGCGCTTTTATCAAACAACGCAGCGAGAAATTTAAAAACCTAATAATAAAGGTTGTATAAATATCGACTGCACTCTCATGTTCTTGTAAATAAATTTAAACAATGTAATTACGCTAAAATATTTATTAAAAAGAATTAATTATTGTAAATCTATATTCAAATATTTTTTAATTTTTGATCGATATTTGCAACATTACATTTTTGTTTTTATTTTCCACACGAATGGCCAATGGTGTCTCATTTAAAAATGTTGAGTGCAAACTCAACATTGGGAATTCAGATATTTTTATTCCCATATCAAATCTTCTTTCTAACGTTTTAAAGCCATTTTCCTGTTCCAAAACAATAAATAATACATAAATACTTTGTGACAAAAGTTAGTTACTATTTGTGTTACTTACATGACTACATCTTACTTTGGTTAATTAAAGAATAACACATTGGGGTTGTTAAATTTATTTATGTGGCATGATTTATTGTAATATTACAAAATATAATTATTGTTCTCTAATTTCACACAAGAACAGCCACAACTATTTCACTTAGTTCATCTAGAGCAGTGGTCGCCAACCTTTTCAATGTTGTGAGCTCCTTTAATAACTTTGTAATAAACAGTGAGCTACTTAGTCGAAAGGGAAGTAAACCAACCTAAATAAAATAATACACAGCTGTATTGTATATACATGTATTTATTTGACTAATTATTAATTAATAATGCAAAGAATAATAAACTAATACCAAAATAACTTATTATCATTACTAATAGATACTTTAGGTACGTAGTATACCCATCGTAGGTGTTTGAAAAATGAACAAAATTTTTATGTAGCCACAATGGCATGTCACATACGATTTAATAAGTTTGAATAAAAATAACAAAAAAGCAATGCACTATTTTAAACAAGAACACGAGCAAATATAAAAAATGCATGTTCAATGAGAATGTTGACATTCGGACGCATCGATAATTTTTTTAATGTTTATGGTATTGATACAGTCATTCTAAAACAAATCTTAATAAACTTTATATTGAAGAAGAATGATTCACACAAATAAGTGGAATTAAACAACGATTTCACTTTCAAGGCATCACGACAGAACTGAATATTTGCCTTTAGGTACTATGGGCCAGATATATTTTGTACTTGAAAATAGCTATTTGAATTATAAATCATTTTAAAATCCTATCAGTTCCATTTTTGTAGCAGCGATGTCTTCGCCAAAATTCTGCATAACACCGATTGCAAACTGTTGGATATCAATTTCCATGAAAGGTGAAACAATAAACTGCGCCACTAAATCCATCTTACTGAAATCCTTAAATCGATTTTTAAAGTTATCTTTCTACTATTTCTACATGATATTTACTGTCATAGGGTTCCATCGGTTCTTAAGATATCTTTTATGAGACAATAGGAAAATGCTTGGTATGGCGGTTGGTTAGATTTTGTTTCCAAAAATCAAGCTTCTTGACAAATATTTCCTCTACTTCTTTTGTCTCTCTTCTGAAACTGCAAATTAAGTTCATTTAGTTTTTCTGTAATGTCCACAAGAATATCAAAAACTCTAAGCCAGACTAAATTTTCCTGTTCCGGAATCCTATCATCGCGCTGTTTGTAAAATTGAACTATGGGATAGGCCATCCTTAAAACGTTTTAGCACTCGTGCTCTACTTAACCATCGGACTTCAGACCGAAGAAAAAGTTCCCCGTATTGACAACTAATTTCATTGACTAGAGTTTTGAATAATCTTCTTTGTCATGTTCACAATTTTTACTACGAATTTCATAACGTTGTTCAGTTTTAAAAAAATTCTACATAATGCTTGCTGATGGATAATGCAGTGGTTACAAAGAAATTGTTAAAAACTTTCATCTTTACGGCATAACGCCACCATACCCTTACCACCAACTACCATAGCTGGAGCGCCATTAGTTGTCAAGACTATCATTTTCGACATTGAAATTTTTTCAAAAGAAATAATACTTTCGAAATGAGAAAATAACTCCTGCCCAGTAGTATACTCTTCTGTAATTGTATCTGTTGTTTCATCCAGTTGCAGCGAAAAATAAATACAGTTATCAAAGTCAGTAAACAAATATCATCGCTCAATACTTCTACTCGCTTTATTACTTACTGTATTAGCAGAAAGTTGCATAGATTTTATAGCTGAAACTATCTTTATTTCTAAAGTTGGCAAATAACGAATCTGCTTCTTCTAAAAACGCATGTTTTGCTATTTCCCCGTCTTCATAAAGGTTTCTTCTTACGTGCAATTATTTGAGACACACGATATGACGCCTCCGTTGCGGCCTTATTTTTGTCGACTGTTTTTAAAAATATTGATTGTTGTCCGATTAACTGGTTCTTGAAATTTTTCAGTTTTTTCCTTTCTGGTGGCAGAATGTAATGAAAATGATTTTTCAAAATTCGAATGTATATTTTTATGATGCCTTTCAATATTTCCTTTTTTAGCAACGGAGACAGAACTATTACATAATAAACATACCTATATTTTTTCCTTTATCTTTTGTAAAGAAATATTGTTCCATTCTGATTGGAAATGTTATGTCTTCACCTTCTTACTATTGCTTGCTATGATATTTTTATAGTTTTCCATCTCTGCCTACTAGCCCAAACTTTCCAAACGCTGGACATTAATAATTATGCCGTTTTTGCAGTGTATTATTAAACTTAGCGCAATGTCACTGCGCAAATGCATATTTTTTCCAATCAAAGCATTTCAGATCGTTCTCGAGTAAGTCCGCTGGCCGATTCTAGAGAAGAACCGTCGGCCGCGACGCAGTGTTGTCGCTGTTGATGTTGATTACGAGAATTTGTGGAATTTACGGAAGCTTCTATGCTTTTTGCACTTTGAATTTTTAAAATTTAAAAATATGTTTTGAGCTACCAGAATTGCTTTTGCGAGCAACCAGTAGCTCGCGAACGACAGGTTGGGGACCACTGATCTAGAGAACACAATCATGTACTTAAAATTTAAATTCAGAATTCTTCGATATACATAAAACTAAGTGACATTTATATTTAAAAACTATCCACTGTTGTCCACGTCTACTGTCTGCCTCAGTGTTGCCAACCGTATGATTTAAATCGTATTTATACGATTTTTTAACTCTTTGTACGATGTACGATTGCATCAGTAAGATCGTACGTAAAAATACGATTTTCACTTTTTTAGTAGGTTTATTTAAATATATGCAACAACTTCAGAACATAAATAATAAAAATCAAAAACTACTTGCAAAGATTCATAGGCCGTTCATCATTTCTGAAGGCAGTCATTTTCGTTCTCACTTATCGTGATTTTGACTTTGGTGATTTTGTACCAACACCAACTATCACGACATAAGAAAAGCTTGTATGCAAAATTTCAATTACTTTCAAGTGACAGTCATTGATTAATTTAAAGTGTTAATTTAAAGTTTCATGTATTTTCTTTAGTTTTTTTTTTTCGTTGTAAACATTTTTATAAATAGATAAATAAATTATCGTAAAGTTTTTTTTTATTTTTTTATTCCATTTAAGTTATATTATGCCATACATGTACCTATTGTACAATTTTTTGGTCGAAATACCATTTCTCTACTTTACTTGTACGATCTGTCAAAAAAAATATTTCGCAACACTGGTCTGTCTATAAAAGATGTATAACTGTAGTTAACACCTGATACATACAGATGACGCCATCGTTGCTGCGGTCGTTGCGTTTCCTATCTTTATGTCCCCTAATCTCTGCCTTCAAGTTTATGAAAAATATATAAATGACTTTTACATTAAAATACGAAAAAAACATAAAATAAAAACAAAATTATAATTAGAATAATAACAGTACATAAATTATTATGGTTTACACATCATACAAATAAATGTTTTGGCGCGTGTGGATAACCCAGCACATTCCGAAAGGGCCCATAATGAACAAATCAAACAGCTTCCCCTGGTTTAGATCTGCTAAACAGATCTATGCAATATAAACATGAAGCATCTTCATCAATATCCAGATCAGCGTTTGTGTATTTATTAGCTGACCTATTAGTTTTTTTAGCCCTCTTTGTAGCGCGGCTTAATTCAACTGCTTTTTTTCAGCTTCTTTTGCCTTAAGTTCGGCTATAAATGGACTATCTGGGAAAATCTGAGCTCCATCATTTTGTCTATATCTTTGTTGTATGGTGGAAGTGGTAGGTAACGGCGAAATATCTGAAGGCTTAACATTTACATTAACAGTAGGTCATATATTTCTAGTTCTATCGGAATCTGGCGAGTTTTTTTATTGAAGGATGATTTGGGGAAAGTGATATGTGGTGGTCTGTTGGGAGGTCAAACTTCTGCTTTATTAACCGACTTCAAAAAAGGAGGAGATTCTCAATTCGTCGCGATATTTTTTTTTATGTATGTTCAGCGATAATTCTTTAACACGGTGTCCGATTTCAATAATTCTTTTTTTGTTAGAAAGGGGCTACTTCAGGGATGGTCCCATATAAATTTGGTCAAAATCTAATAATTGGGTCCATGAGAAAATCCTCAATACTGCAGCAAACAAATACTTGACTATGACTAGACAGAATCTGCGCTTAGTCACAGGCATTCTGACTGGTCATTGCCAAGTACGAAAGCATCTCCATATCATGCGACTGTCAGAATCCGCACTCTGTAGAGGGTGCGAACAAGAAGATGAGACCATCGAGCATATCCCTTACGATTGTTCGACGCTCTCATTTATTAGAAGATTTGTGTTCGGCGAGTATCGGCTAACACCGGCTGATATAATAGAAGCACCTCTTGGCGACGTTGTCAACTACATTAAATCTGTAGATCTTCTCAAGACAATGCACAATGGGCCTAATGAGGCGTAAGTGCCGTGGGTCAACCCACTCTCCACACATTACAGATACAGAATGCTTTATACTCTATATGTCCTGTCCATGTTCTATCTTTTTTTTTTAAATTCATCCAATAACATGGTCATTCCGGTAAGAATCAATCAGTTACCAGCTCCGGATAATTCATTGCAAATATTATTTTGTAGGCGTATATTTTAGTGTAGCATGTTCACAGTGCAACGCAAAAGTTTATTCAATATTTCACCTATTATTCAAAAACAAAAAAAAATAAGTCGAAGAAATTATTTATTATGTATAAAAATGTAAATTGTTTAAATAAAAAAATATTTTATTAGTAATTTTCTATTTTTATTTTATTTTCCATCATTGATTTCTATTTCAAGATTACTATCTAAATATACTATTGAAATATTGAAATTATCATTTTTTTTTAATTTTTAATTCAAGATCACATTTCTTAAATTCATAATTTATATACATGGTGTTCCATCTCAGACGAGCCACCCCGTATATTTCTAATCCCGAAACACGGATTATTTTCTTTGGGGGACATCTTTTGACGTATATTTGAGGCTTAAACGAGCAACCTCCCATAAGGGGGCGCTTCAACTCCTCAAAATTCAATAGGGATGAGTGATTGAGTGATACCTTATTTGTAAGGTCTTGAAAGCCTCTTTACTACGGTGTATTAAAAAAATCAAATGTTGAAATTGTCCTTCATTGACTTTCATACAATAATACAATCTTGACTAAAAAACGGTCTCTAACATGGTCCAGCATAATTGGAGTTATTTGACGACACTCATTTGCAATTCGTTAGCGTAGTACGTTCAAATTTTCAGGCTGAGTCACAAAAATCTTGGACTTAAGATGTCCCCACAAGAAGAATTCCAGAGGGTTCAGGACAGGAGAGCGAGCAGGCCACTACATAGGACCTTTTCTTCTGATCCAACGACCAGGGTATTGTAAATTGAGGTATTGGCGAACTGGAGCTCCATCTTGTTGAAAATGCAATTGTTGTTCAATTAGTAGAGTATCGTTTTCTAATATTTCTGTTATTAACGGATCAATCGCATTTTCCAGCATTTCAAGAAAAATTTCGCCATTTAAATTACCAGGAATAAACAGAGGTCCAATTAGGTGGACTCCCAAAATTCCTGCCCAAACGTTTAGCTTTTCCGGATATTGAGTGTGAGCTTTTCGAAATACATGAGGATTTGTATCGCTCCAAATTCAACAGTTATGCCTGTTAACCTCTCCATTAAGTGAAAAAGTGCATTCGTCAGAAAAGCAAACGTTGTACAACAAATTTGGGTTATTATTGATACGCTCGGCCATAATTTCGAAAAACTCTTGCCTTCGATCCAAATCATCATCATTTAATTTGTTTATGAAAAATTCTGAAAACGTTAGATTGACCAATACCGGAAATTGCAAAAAGTTGTCGGACAGATTGCGTGTTTGGCATAAGTTGGACATGGCCCAATACCGCCACAGCTGCTACTTCATCATTCACAATTCCAATGGGTGCCCTTTTTTATCCATTACTGAACCCGTCTCAACAAATTTTGAAATCAATTCCATTACGTACTTATGGCGAACGCTACGTTCAGGATGGTTTCGATCTCCGAGCAATTACTACTAGAGGGAGTCTTCCCCCCTTCCCCGCGCTAAATTTTGTTAGCAACATCTACTCCCCCCGAGGGGGAAAATACCTCTTCTGTAATTGGCTTATTTAATCAGCGTTGCCAAGTTTGACAGCGCCAGAAGTTTTCTGTGAGCGCCAGTTCTGACACTTTCTGACACATGTCAATTTCTTATTTGTATTTTACGGAAAATATTATTATTTATAACGTTGTAAAGGTTGTAAATGTATATTTAAGATTTATTATCTCTAATAATATGGTGAAAACATGCTTTATGTGTAAAAGGCCTGTTGAAAATGCTTCTTCAAGATAATATCATAAGTAAGTACAGACACAACCTAATTATCAGAGGCGGTGCATTAGGCAATCACCTTTAATTTGCAATTAAACTTTTTTATTTTCTTATCGAAAAATTAAAATTAACTTTGTAAAGTTTATTGTTATTTTTTTTAGGTTTCCTTTTCTTGATATGAGAAAGAAATACATGGTTCCAAAATATAGGAATTCAACAAGTGACCACCTGAATTACTTTTTATGGTAATGCATTTTTATTACAGATCTCAGGGAAGGAAAATATTAAAGAAAAATGCAATTTCGACAAAAGAAGTATAATAATCAATCCTGTCACTACTTCTACACTATATTCATCTGCTACTAAAATACTAAAACAGCAAGTAAGTAGAGAAACTTAAGTTTCTTTCAAAAAGAATGTTTAAGGAAAAAGGCATAGCTATTTTTTTGTTGACACTTTTTTTTAACTAATCTAAAAGACTAATTTTGTGTATTGTTTAAATGTTCATTTTTTGTACTTAATTTGTTTTAGGTTTAAACAAAATGAACTTCTAAGATATGCATGGAATATCCCAAAAGAGCTAAGGAAGGTTTTAAAATTCTTAAGAAAAGTATTCAGAGCCAAAAACATAAAATAGTCTTCCTGTCCAAAATATAAATAGGTATAAATATTTAGATATTATGAGTGATTTTTTATTCTATAAATAGAACATAATTTGCTTCTAAATCACTACCTAATGAACTATATTATATAGTACAAAACTAAACAAGACTATCACATTATTCATGTTTTTTTTTTAATTTCCTTAAAAAACGTCCCAAAAAAATGTGAATATTTATTATTGGAGTTAACATCGTTATGCTAAAACAATACTAGAACAACTTAAATAATGTGGATTTTGACTATTTTGAGTTATGCAGATCATTATGATCTAAAATAATGTTTGTCTGGTGCTATAGTCAGGTATAAAAACATTCATTTATTTAAACACAGTTGCAATATACATTTTATTTAGTTTTAAGTTAAAACCTATTAGGACATCCTAAAATTACTTTTTTCGTTTGATGTGAGATTAATTATTCTACATTTTTGTTGATGAAATAGGATATATTAAGATGTCTTACTGTTTTCTCTGATTATCTAAAAAGTTAGAACAATATACAAAGACTGTTATAACAAAAAAGAGATATACCTTTACTTAAACACACAATTATTAGTCAGTTCAATTGTACGATAATTTAAAGCAGAAATCCAGAAAACTATAAAAATGTGTTTAAATGTGTTTTTACTATAACAAGGACATAATTATTAAAAAAACTTGGCACATTAACATTGACGATGGGTTTTAATAATATATATTATACAAATCACAACGAACTACACAAAATGACATTATTAATAATTTAGTAATAAAAAAGTTAAGTACAATGATGACATTAAAAGTTGAGTTTCTCGAAATACTTTTTTTAAATTGTCTCAGTAACTACCTAGTATTTTTCTAGCACAATGATATTATATGAATGTGCATTGTGTGATATCTTATATTTTAGGAATAAAATTATATATTTTTTTGCAGGTTTCTGTTAACAACGATTCCAAGAACTTTTGAAAATATTATTAAAACGGCATTTGCAAATATAATTCTCAATCAAGAGCTTTTGATCTAACATTAAATTTTTATTCTCCATAAGGTTATAGCTTCCTAAGAAGAAAGTTTATCAAGACTTACCAGACTTAAAATTTTACCAACCAATTGATGGTTCTACTGGTTTCCATAGGAAAATTCTCTTCGAAACTACTAAAAGAAAAGTGGCAGAGGCAACCGAAGAAGGCAAAAAAGTCTTTTGCAAAACAAAAACTAGAAATTTGTTTAAGAATCTATTGTTTGAAGTTTTACCATTAATAATTTTTGATAACGATTTAAGATTATAAAGTTCTATTATGAATGTTACTCTTTGATAACCTATGTTTAAATTTTTATTAGGACCAAAATAAATTATAATTTTCAATTCAACTACAAAAACCCTCATAATATTAAAAAGTGGAAAAACGTTAGATTAGTTATGTTCAGGAATAAACTCTTTAAACATTTATCTACTTAAAATGTGTTACTTTTAGAAGGTATGTTATTAACTTTCTATTTGTACTTGTATTAATTTATTTCATTTTATTATCTATTGTATTTTCAAATTGATTTTGATATTAATCTTATCTATTTATATATTTTTTATACTCACATATATGTTTTTTTCATTAAAACAAACGTTTATTAGCTTATTAAATATAATAAATTCATGTTGTTTTATTATATGCTTGTATAAATGATTACTTTTATTTCCTTTTAAAAATGAATTTCGAAGATAAAGCCGAAACGGTGAGTGAGAATAAAAATTAGACGAAAGTGACGATATTTACTGAAGCTTTCATCTACACGCTCCTTTTTCTAGCCATCTACATCTAAGCCAGCAAGATTCGTCTTCCCTCCATCCTTAAATTCTCCAGATTTACAGAGAAAACGCCGTCCTCTTTAACATATCCAGACCTTCTTTGATGGGGACTATACCACTACATTATCAGCTTTATTTGTTATCCCGAGCAATTTAAATGCATTCGTAATTGCTCATTCTCACCTCTTCTCTTGTAGATTCCGTACTCAGTTTTCTTATTTTTAGTTACGTTTGCACTGCTCTTTTATTTTCACAGCTTTAATTCTATAATGCTGTAACGATACAATATGGATCCATTTATATGGTTTATACTATTTAATGTTATTCGTAAGTGACCAACCTATTATAATAATTAAAGGTTATTGTATTACAGGCCTGAAGATGTTCCTGTAAGGCCGAAACTAGTCGCTCCTGTATTTATAATAAAATTTATTTTAAGGTTTTATTCTTCAATTGAAAAAATTAGACCTTTACAGTGATTTTGTTTCTTTTTCTGCATTAGACATATATATGACGGTATTCATTTTAAAAATAGTAAAATTAGCAAATTTTTTAGTTTTTTTTTTACAATTAAAACGTTTGGACAATGTGTGTTTTTATAGATAAATGATACGCCACTGAACAAGAAGGATGTTTACCTTCCCCCTTGTGCCCGCTTCCTCACTTCCTCTACAGATGTTGCTAACACAACAATCGCCTACAAACTCGTTTTCACGCTCCCTCTATTAGTAATTGCTCGGAGGTTTCGATTAAATATCCTTGCAGCCGCTCGGAAACCATTTTGATTTTGGTAATACAGGCTAACCAGCTCAACACGTTCTTGCAATGTGTACACCATAATTTATTTTTAAAATTGTAAGCAAATCAGCAAGTAGTAACTCAACAGATTGATTTTTAATACATGAAATGATCGAATAAACGAGATAAATACCTTCTAAGAACAAAAAATGAAGGCAAGATAAGAAAATGTTTCGATTTTTTTTTATTTATTAGTTCGAGAGAATTTATTATTGTATGAAAGTCAATGAGGGACAATTTGAACATTTGATTTAAAAACGCAATTTTGATTTTTTTTGATTGTAAGCATGATAAAACAATAATTTTTTTTTTAATTGAGATTTTTTTATACGCCGTTGTAAAGAGGCTCCAAGACCTTACAAATGAAGTATCACTCAACCCCTCTTCCCTATTCAATTTTAAGGGGTTGAAGCGCCCCCTCATAGGGGGTTGCTCGTTCAAGCTTCAAATATACGTCAAAAGGTGTCCCCCAAAGAAAATCATCCGACGTGTTTCAGGAAATTTTTTCCAATTACTATGGGATAAGAAATATACGGGGTGGCTCGTCTGAGATAAAAGAAGCAAAATATTCTATTTTGAATTTTTAAATTTCATTCACTGCTGCTCAAGTTCCAGGTTTTCATGTTTTTAACGCTCCAGACGCTCCACTATTTAAACTTTTTTTTTATAATTTGGTTTTTTTATGTTGTAAATGTTTACCGCCAAATCACTCCTTTTAAAGAGACTTGGGCAAAATTTTAATTTTATTGGATACCGGGTGTTTCCATATCAATGCATTTATATTTTAATTATAAAAGTTATAAATAAATAAAATAATGTAAAATCAAAATAACAGTTTTTTTTTTCTAGATCTACACACGTTTGTTATTGTGCCTCGATGTTTTTTTTTTTTTCAATTATAATTTGAGCACCAGAATATGTTAAAATTTGTTTTCTGAAACATTTTATTTTATTATTATTTTATTAAATAAAAAGTTGTGACCAATATAACCAAACAACTTTTATTTATTATACATACAATTCTACTACGGCCAGGAATTTATCCTTGTTAAAAAAAAAGAAATTATAATGATACCATTAACAATATTAACTAGTACGTTATACTGCTAAACGCTAGACGTACATTTGTGGTTAAACGTGGTAAATAAAAGAACCACTGATTTTGACGAACAAATTGATTTTATATGGAAAAAAATATTCTCTTGCTCACGGAAAAAATCAGCGGTTGCGGCTTTTTAACCGTTTTATTTTTTAAATCTATTTCGTGACTGTGGGTTATTATACTCTTCACACTAGTCTGTGAAGAGTATTATAGGTTTACTCTTTCCGTCCGTTCGATGTCACGTTTTTTTGTTTGCACGACAAGAAAACGAAAAATGATAATAACTTAAAAATTTCAGGAAAAATCAAGCTTTATAAGAGGATAAAGCCTATTGATTAAAACCAAAAACTGAATAAAACTGGGGAGGTTAAGGGGGGGTTGAAATATTAAAAAAAATCCTAACTCACAAACGAAAAATGATATCAACTTGAAATTTTTAGAAAAATCAAGTTCTATAAGTAAACAAAGCCTATTGATTTAAAAAACAATCCTCATAAATTGGAGAGTTGAGGGGATTATAAAATAAAAAAAAATCATAACACAAAAAAGAAAAATGATCAAATTGAAATTTTTAGAAAAATCAAACTCTATAAAGAGATGAAGCCTATTGATTCTTACAAAGGGCTTTTGATATGGTGGACGGTCTGTGACAAAAAAATTTAAATCTTTTAAATACTTAAAAACGAGTAATGTCAATAAATTCAATGTTGCAACGTTTTGTTTTAATTATTTTAATGTCTAATTGTCACAAGTGACATTTTCTTGTTATTGTTGTTATTGTTGATGACAAAAAGGGTGAATTGTTTTCTTTTCAATTCGTTTATTATTTAATTAGAATATTTTTTTGTTACATCATTCTCTGATCAATTCGTTCATTATTTAATCTGTTAAAATACCTTTTTATTTTTACACTTTTTGTAACTATATTCGATAATTTGACATGGCCCCAATAAGGTGTTTTGGGTGCGACGGGTACATAAAAAAAAAGTACTTCAAAAGCGGACAACAATGAAACCTACCGGCAGTTTTTACTGAATATTCGAGTACGCAGAGAAATTGACTGGGTAGAGCCTGGAGGAAACTCGCGCATTTGTACCCAATGCTACGCTACGTTTCGACGACAAGGTAGAGTAAAGCAATGTTTATAGTAGCAATATAATAAATCTTGTTCGTTTTTATTCTTAAGGCAATGAAATAAGACAACCTAATATCCAACAAGATCCTATTCTCATAATTGAAAATTTGTACAAAGATGAGGTATACATTGAAAATGGTGAAGGGATTGGCGAAAACATTAGAAATGTACTGCTCAAACTGCCAAATAATCAAAGATCTTGTTGCGTGTGCGATGTTATTAGACGGCAGCGTATTTCAATAAAATCTGTTCTCAAATTATGGATTCAAAACCGGATATTTTGCAACTTGAGGAACCAATCATGCCCGGAATATTTTAAGAATGGTTACTTTTGTAAAGAATCTGTTGCTTTATTGCGATTGTGGGCTGCTCCTAAGCAGCTTACTCATGGTAACAATGAATGTTTAATTAATCTGATCACTGATTACGTAGTAGCTCTTGAAGAAAAAAAAGCAAGATATTCGATTTTAACAATGAAAATATGGATGACGACGATTGCAAGTGCTTAACCGGATTAAGTAAAGCGAACTTTGCAAAGGTTGTAGGTAACTGCAATAACTTGACACCTACAAGACAAGTTTTAAAAAAAATTGCGTAGCTATGTTTCCAATAAAACTGAGAAATGATCCAACTCAAAAAGTTTTAAGCAAGATGTTTGGCATGAAACCGAAATAATAATACCTTAATAGCAAAATATTCCACGATGTTCTTAACTTAAAATTCACTTTTTTGGAGTGAGGGTAGCCATATGTGAGTAGTAGGGATTAAGTGTAAGAGTTAAAGAAAAGGTCCTTTATTTCTCACAAGTCAATTTAATTGGCGACCGGTTTCGAAGCTGTCACTTCATCATCAGGCACACCTTGACTATTTCCATAAAGGAAGCGCTACTAAAAGTTTAACAAATCGAGTTAAGTAGCGCTTCCTTTATGGAAATAGTCAAGGTGTGCCTGATGATGAAGTGACAGCTTCGAAACCGGTCGCCAATTAAATTGACTTGTGAGAAATAAAGGACCTTTTCTTTAACCCTTACACTTAAAATTCACTTTATTCCTTTTCATTTTGGTTAACAACATATAACTCGTCAAGAATACACTACTTATCACAGTACCACTACTTCAAATCGTTTGTGTCACATTAATCCTGATTTATTGGTAGCTTTTGTTGATGCCACATACTTTAACCATGAAAAACCTGTTGATCATCTTTCTCAGCGAATGACATATTCTTTGCCAAAATGCTCGAATTTAGTAAAATTTTCGGTTGTGACAGCATCAGACGGATATATTGATGTTACCGGCCCGCATGCTTCAGATGCTAGAAACAATGATTCGTCGATATTTAACGCTATGGCTGTTAACGAGGACGGATTTTTTTTATTTTTCTAAGAAGGTGACAGCATTGTATTGATCGCGGTTATAGAGACTCGATGTAGTTTTGCCAAAATATGGGACTAAATGTTTTTATGCCACCTTTTCTTGCCAACGGCCAACGTCAACTAACTATTCAGCAAGCAAGACTTATTACATTGGTCAGTTGAGTAATTGAAGCGGTTTTTGGAAGACTTCAAAATAAGTTTCGGTTTCTAAGAAATGTTGTACCAAATAGTTACGGATATGAAACATTTGGAAGCATTTTTAAAATAATATGTGCTTTATCCAATGCGTGTTTTGTGCCTATAAATGAAAGTGGGTCTAAAGATAACACATTCTGTGGCAAGGTTTTGGAACGTTTGATTCTCCCTAATAATTTATTAGACAGAATTAGAGATGAACGCCTAATTCAAGGTAGAATTGATTGGCCGCTGGTAGACGGATTTATTGACCTTCAAGATTTTCCAATTTTATCGGAAGATGAAATTCAAGACTTAACACTCGGTACATACCAGATTCAATTATCGTACAGTTATACGTCATCACATATAAAGAACGGCAACTATTTGGTAAGACTACATCGTCAACCCAATGCCGAAAATGATAATACTCATCTGATAAGAGCATCAATACCTTCAAGGTTTCAAGCTGCTACCGAAAGAAAATGCTTTATTTAACATAATAGCCAACTAATTGGAGTAAACGCAATAACTGGCTGAGCATGTCTTTGCAAATCAGGTGCACGAGTTTTAGGAATGCGTGGACATGTCTGCTCTGTAATATGGTTTTTGTCATACGGAAGGCATCAGCCAAGAATTCGTTATCCGTCAATAATTTAAATAATTTAAATGACACTGTTATTGCTAGACCACTTTAAGAAGTTTGTTTTTGCTTTCATTTAGTTAAGTAGATAGTATTTAATCGAGGTCACTTTAATGTTGGTATTTAGCATGGTCTTTCTGAACACATTTAACCCTAAATGAGATGTTTTTAATAGATCTTTTCGAAAATATTTAAGTTGGTTTTGTTTTGGTTTGTTAATTATATTGTAGTACACCAGTAGGATATAATTCTTGTACTTGCTTTTTTCTTGGGTATCATTGGCATTGCTATGGTTATTACCCTAATATTGTTTGTAGGCTTTGTTGCTGTCTCCCTGCTCCACTATGAGGACAGCACTGTTAATTAGAAGCCAACAGTGAATGCTGTAATAGATTTTCTAATGGTGTTTAGGTACTTCTTGTTTAGGTACTTCTTGTTTAGGTACTTCTTGTTTAGGTATTTGTTTAGGTACTTAGTTAGGTGAGTACAAGATAGGTTTTATACTAATGTTTAAGAGCAAAAATCTACATAGTTATTTTAAAAAGGTACGTGTGTATTTCTGTTTTAATTAATAAATTATTAATGTTTAACTTGTTGTTTTTTGTCTCTGTAGCTAAGGTATAGCATTATATTACCTGATGCACGCTTTTTAAAAGAACTTTTTAACTAATGGAGCTTTTTTGTACTAACCATTTGCAGACGACCACCATTAGACACCAATATCCAAAACTTAAAAACCAAAAAGAAAGCAGTTGTAGGTGATTGAATAGAAACAAAATCGCAAAGGTAAACCTTTCTGTTGGCTGATTTTTATTGACATGACACCAATCTTTAATTCTTTACCTTTATTGCCTGATTCCGCCTAATTTTATTCTTATCACACCAAGAACTTTTGAGATGTTCAAAACCTCGCCTAGTTTAAAACGCTTGTACAACACTCGAGATTATCTGTCTTTCTTTATCTCTGTATTTTCGAGATAAGTCCATCACGCAGTCTACTACACTAACTAGGTACTCGTATTTCCATAGTAACGTAGTCTTGCATTACCGCTACCATCTATGTATTACGTCGACACCTTGGATACGCACATAAGCTTTGTTGCCAAAATGTTGATTTTATCATTATTTTGTCTTCAAAAACTCTGCCATAAAGGAGATTTTTAAAGATGTTCTGGAATGGTTTGAATATTGTAATTTTTATATATCTATAAGTGTGTAAAATCTTATCATGGGATCCAGAAAAGCATACCATCCTTTAAAAAATATGCGAGTCAGAATTCCGCAAAACAGGTTTAAAAATTAGGAAGCCTCACAAAGACATTTGTGCCCATTGTGACAAGCTTCAAATGCCTATCAAGAATTCCAAAGATGATGCCGTCGAAGAATTCAAAACTAAGAGCCCGTGCAGACGAGCCACTCGGTGGCGACACTTAGTAGCACCACTTGGTAGGTAAACGCCTTCCATTTAATTCAAGGTGAAAATGTAGAAGCTGTCCAGACAAGCGAAGAGAAGCGGGTCACCGTGACGAAGTGGCGACACTTAGTCGCTGGAACCGTCCACACGGGTTACTTTTGTCGTCGACTGTATCGTCAACTTCTACTAATATTGGTAGAGATATTTTATTTTGATTTTCGGGGTCCAGTATTGAGTAATATGTTGTTCGATGCAGATCGATTTATAGTCGAAATATAACAACGTCCAGCGGTTTGGAAGAGCAGTTCGAAAGAATATAGCAATTAGGTATTAAATAATAAAGCTTGGGAGGAAATTTGGTGTAATTTAAAAAAAATTAAAGTAATTGATTGTGATGCAAAAATCAAGGCATGTAAGTATCGCTACATGTCCATAATGACAATGGCAAATTTAAATTACCTTGCAACATGGGCCTACCATGGAATCGCGCTACTCAGTAGCTAGCACCTTCACACGAACGACCATAGGTCGCCACTTTGTGGCGACACCAAGTAGCCTGTATATGCCACTTAGCAGCGCGGCTGAGTGGCGCCACAGAGTGGCTCGTCTGGACAGGCCCTTAATTGCAAGATCACCAGTTGGAAGCAGCGAAGTCTTACGAGACGGGCCAGTCCAGACGAGCCACTCTGTGACTACATTCAGTTGCGCTGCTAAGTGGCGTGTACGGGCCACTCGGTGACGTCATAGAGTGTCGACCACTGGTCGTTTGTGTGGACGTGCTAGCAACTGAGTAGCGCGATTCCATGGTAGGCTCATGTTGGAAGGTAATTAAAATTTCATTTAAAACTTCTCAGTGTCAATATGGACTACTTCTATCTATACTTACATGCCTTGTTATTTGCACCACAATCCATTACCTCAAAATGTTCTATGAAGATTCTACAAATTTCCTCCAAAGCCTTATTCCTTAATACTTTATTGCTATATTCTTTTGAACTGCTGTTCGAAACCGCAGGACGTTGTTTAATTTCGACTGTTAATTGATCTGCACTGAACGCCATATTACTCAATACTCAACCCCGAAAATAAAACTAAAATATCTCTACTAATGTTAGTAGAAGTCGACGACACAGTCAACGATAAAATTGGCCCGTGTGGACGGTTCCAGCGACTGAGTGTCTGCACTTCGTCGCGGGGACCTATTTCTCTTTGCCACAGCCGGTTGCCACAGTTTCTTGTCTGGGAAAGCTCTACATTGAATTGAATGGCAGGCGTTTATCCGCCACACTTTAAATTTACAGCAATGTCTTCCAATGCTTGACATTGAAACTTCTATTGCATTCTACAAACAATAGCTGTTTACGTTCAATGTCAGTATGAAAAAATTAAACTCGAGGAAATGTTTTTGTTGGAGGGCGAGAAGCAATTCAGATAGCCTCATGTATTTACAAACATTTTACCAGTACTTCTTCGGATGAGATCTCAAAAATCACTTTATACTCGGACACATGCCCTGGTCAGAACAAAAACATACACGTGGTTATAATGAATGTTTTTTATGCTCATAAAAAGAAAGCCATCACTAAAATACATAAATCACAAATTTCTGGTTTCAGGTCACACTCATGTGAAGTATGACTTGGATCATCCAATCATCAAGAAAAAATAAAGAACAAGCATCCTATTTCCATACAACAACTCGAGATTGGGTTCTTAAACATTTCAATGTGACTGAAATGACCCAAAGTAACTCTTTTTATTTCTCAGCACCTTCAAAGCAATATTTCAGGCAGCCAAAAACTGATATGAGTGGCCGAAAAGTATGTTGAAAAGATATTAAATGGTGTAGGTATTCTCAGGATATATATACAGTAAAATATAAAATTTTTGTAAATTAGGATAAACCATATGGTTTTCGCGAAAAAGAGGTTTGCAACAGATACCTTCTCTTCCTTTATCTTATAAAGCCCCAGTTTTAATATCAGATGAAAAGAAAACAATCTCCTGGAAATGCTTTCCTATATTGATGAACTACCTATCCATTTTACAAAAGTCTAGCTGCAAAGTCCACGATAGTTACTGACCCAATAGTAAGTGATGAGAGTGAAAATGAATAAACATAATAACAATGTTATATCGTTAATATTTTTTAAGGTTTTAAGCCTCGTTTTTAGTGCAAAAGGGTACAACTCGTTTTTTTTTAATTGAATAAAATGTGTAAAATGGTATGTTACATTTTTTTTTATTTGAAGGATAAGTGAGTCCGTAAAATGTGTTTCTGATCTAATCATTTCATGATATTTTTTTTTACTAAAAAAGGTTGTATAGTAATTCCCACTAAATAAACTTACAACCTCATTATCTCAAAACTACAATTTCTTCTATCTGTTTTCTTGCCATGCCGCCATTTAAAAGGTAATATTATGGAAACTTTAGCGATATGACTATTCAATGCGTTGCTTTTGATTTAAGCGCCCTGTAGCGGGATAAAAAACATTTTTTCGCATAGTAAAATGTGACACTTCATTAGAATAAAACAGTGGGCAGAAACGTATGGTAAATTTTTCCACCCTCAATATGGATAAGTTATATACAAATGAAAAGATCTTTTTAAGGACACCATTTCTGTTTATTACCACTCATCTCAATTTCGAGTTTATTAATCCTAAATATAACTAATTGCACGATAGGCATATAGTGCTTATATTCTATTATTTTAGTGCTTATTACAGGCAAATAATAGAAATTATTACTTCTTAATAATATAGAAACAATTATAATATCCGGGTATATTATATTAGACAGTCGAGAATTTTAATCGCCACGTGTATCCCTTACTAAATGTCCTTACTAAAGGTGTTGGTTACAAGGCTCCACGTATGCCCTCCAAATGACCGAGTCTAATGGTCGAAGACCATGGTAATGGACAAACACAATGAATAAATCCTAAATTTTATTACTCAGTTACTTTTAAATATATAAAGCCATTTGTAACACGTACAGGGTGGTGCATCGTATACACGTCGGTCAAGACTATGACATGATTTTTCAAAAATTACTTTTATAGAGAAAGATGAATATCTATTGAAGCTATAATTTAAAAATATTCTGGAATTTGAATTTTTTAACTAAAAAGTATTAACAGTGAAAAATTCTAAACAATACAACCGTTTTAATTACTAAAGTTAGATTATAGCATCTATAACTTGGCAACTATGCATTTTTTCAATTCGAGATTTCAGTTTTTTTTAAGCGTCCCTATGGTAACAGTTTCTCCGTTACTGATTTCAGCTAAAGTTAAATTAAATCTTTTATAAGTTGGCAACTATACCATGTCAACTGTCCCTATGGCAACAGTTTGTCCGTAACTAATGTCAGCTAAACTATAGTGAAATTAAATCATCTATAACTTGACAACTATGCATTTTCTCATCACGAGATTTGGGTTTTTGTTTACTCATTTATCATGATAAGTATCCCTATGGCAACAGTTTCTCCGTAACTGATTTCAGCTGAACTAAAGTTAAATTAAATCATATGACTTGGTAACTATGCATTTCCTCACCACGGGATTTGGATTTTTCGTTAATAGTTTTAATGACAAATGTTGCCATAGCAACAATTTCTCCACAACTGATTTCAACTAAATTAAAGTGAAAATTATATCATTGATAAATTGGCAACTACGCATTTCCTCACCACAGGATTTCGGCCTAGTATAGGTATCAATCAGTACTGGCACTCTGAGTCGAGACACGGTTAATCTTTAGGAGTAGAAATTTTAGTTGACGTTTCAAGACATGAACAGTTCTCTTTACTTCAACTTTCTTAGGCTAATATTAAAGACATCTGTTTGGACCTCGCTAAGAAACTCATTGGTAACAGCTATCATCTTGTTAAAAGGAGATATACCACTTGGATCTAAACCAAATAATTTTTTGTTACTTGTGATTCTTAGATTAATCTTTGCCACATTAAAATTTATATAGTCAATCAAATCACAATTCACATTATTTAAAATAAAGTACAAAATATATCACAACCTGTTGCTTTCTTCTTGTAAAAAAGATTTAATCTTAAAGCAATCCATCATAGTTTTATATCAGATCTTATAAGGATACAAGTTGTGTTTTATGACGAAAAGGTATCGTAAAATTATTTTTTGTACTTTTTCAATATGATCAAGATGTGTGGCTTCCAAAGGTGTTCATATTTGTAAAACATACTCAAGATAGGGTCTTACTAAGGCATTATATAATCTGATTTTGGTGGAAATCCAAAATTTTTTTGTATTTCTGATTCAAAAACCCAAAGCTGTTATTGATTTTCTAGTTATGTGTGATTATTGAACTTCAAATTAGACTGAAAGAGAACTCCCAAATCCTTTACTTCATATTCACGATTTAATGTGACATCACAGGTCTTGTGTCTAATGTAAAAAATTAAGAGACTACGGATCCTTAGAACTTAAAATATGCTTCTGTTGGTATTAAATAGACATATAAAAAGTGTTGATTTTTATTTACAACTATCATAGGAACCTATTAAAAAGATTAAGAGCAATAGAACATATTTCAACAAATTTATATGGGTATACATATTTTTGATACCTGTTTATTAATAAACAATATATTTTTTGGAGTAGCAACAGGTTTATTTATACACAACTATTATTTTGTTACAAATATCTATATTATAATATTAATAATTAACATAATAGTTGATATAAGTCCTTATATATTTTTTGATTTAATTGTTGAATTTATTTATGAGCAATTTTCCTTGTAGCGTTGTTTACATTTTTCAGAGAACTATTGTGTTTTGCACTTAGCTAATAAATCATGTACGTGTAAATGGGTTGAATGTAGGCAATGTTAATGTTTTTGCTACTACTGCTGGCTGGGAATGCTGGGCTGAGACACCAACGAAAAAATCAGGAAGCACAAAGCACTAGATCAGTTTCTATCACTTGTACTCTTACAATTTACAACCATTCAAGTAACTGGCATGTTGGAAATACTTCTCAAAAACATATTAAACATAAATAAGTCGAATTCAATTTTATTTTCTTTTTATAAAACATCTTTTTAGCTTGACTACTTCTAGTACTCTATTTATTCCAATGTCCTTAAATAAAACGAGCCACAATACGTAAATCATAAGGATAAAACACATACTAAAGTGTATTTGTGGTGTTTTTGATCTAAATCCACTATCAAAATTACAAATTTTCCATTTTTAAGCTGTGAATATATTACAAAAACAACTTCGATAATATTGTGGCTAAAATGTAAACAAAAGTTTGTATTTGTGTACAAAATATGGGTTGCCTGCGCATGGTAGCGAGTTTTTAACCGAATTTATGACAAGTGATAGAATATAACCCGAAAACGTCAGCGCAGTAAAAGTTGCGCGTCTTTTTCCCGCCCAGGGAGTGTCATTACTGCTAGAATACCATGGCAAGTGTGATGAGTGGAAGAATTTATGTTAGAACCCACTAGAAAGAGAATTTTCAGAGTTCATACAGACGGTATTAAAAAAAAACCTGTGTTTTTTCACATGCACTAGGATATTACTAGGAACCGACAGATAATTAAAAAAAGTCATAATAAAAACAAATGTTTTCCTTACTGATATCTTTCATTTGGCATATATTTTATTCCTACTACCCATTCTTTTTTATTGAATAATATAACAAAATATAACTTAATGAAACATGAATTTAAAAATCTTCCAAATCTCTAACGATAAAAAAACAAACTTTAATCGAAATCAACTAAAATAACAAATCTCTAATAAAATTAGATCTTAAATAAAGTGTCACACTTTTCAATACGTAACAGTTTTTATCCCGCTTAAAGACACTAATCAAAATTACCTTTTATATTAGAATAGTAATTGGGGATGTAGATGAAAAATATATTAGATCCCAGAAAAGTTAATATTCCACATATGCATTGTATATTCAATTCAATAATTATTGCAAAATAACATCCAAAATATTTGTAGACTGTAAAAAATGAAACATATATGTTTTTAACCTTATTTTACTATAATACTGGAATCTCTTCTGTTTTTAACTTATACTTCCAATTTAGCTCTTATGGCTTTACGGAACCGTTTTCAACAGTATACCAAATTTAATTGCTGTGATCTAGTTAAATCTGATTTAAAGATTAGATAACCATTCTTGGTATATTTTGTATAGAATTTCTTCATTATATCATTATAAATTTGGTCTCTGAGTTATTTTGATGATTGTAAACGGCTGTATATGATGTTTTCGTTGACTTAAGAGAAGTATTTACTTGGCTTTAGAGCAGAGCATGCAATGGTTTCGTAGTACCCCACTTTTAAAGTTTATTTTTGACATATTTTAAAAGCAAAAAATATGTGCGTGTAGGTAAAGGTTAAATCTGTGCTTCTCTGGAAACACTTTTTCAAAATTTCAATTTGTTTTTTTTTTTTTTTAAACACAAATCTCGACTTTTTTGATCCATTTTCTCAATTTTTTTAGAAAAAACTAAATTGAATTTTGAAAAAGTGGTTCCAGAGGAGCATAGATTTAACCTTTATCTACACGTACATATTTTTTTCTTTTAAAAATACTTAAAAATAAACTTTAAAAGTGGGGTACTACGAAACCCTTACATTGCAAGATTTTTCGTCTGGCAAGTGGCGCCTCTGTTAGATTTTTAAGAAATTAATATTTGTGAATGAAAACAATTTACAAAATATTTTACTGATGTTTTACGAGGGATAATTAAAGTTTACGTATTTGTAATTACACCTTATTGTTTTACGTAAATCATTTCTGTAATAGGTACTAATATAGACATATTTATATAATATGCAACGGGTTTGATAGTACACCAATTTTAGGGATTATTTTTTAAAAAATTATGTAAGTACAGGTAAAGGAGTCACTTTTTGAACATTTAAATCGGTTTATTTTGAGAAAATGTAAGAAGATATCTTTCTATCGAAAAAAAAAAAAATACAAATAAAAATGCTAGAAGAGAACAATATATGTTTTTAATTTATACAGGAACATTTATTTTTCTCAATAAAAATTAAAAAAATACGTTAAAAGCTTTTTCGTCTAGAGGGCGACACCAACAAAATATATATCCTTTTCTACTGTTTACAAGTGATAAACGTAGGCGAGTGATTTGAATTTATTTTGTTTTATGTCTGTACACTTTGTTATTTTTACATACAGTAATTTCGCTCAATTATTTTAACTTAATTTTATCATTTATTTATTAAAAAAATATATCCGAAATTAAAAGGTATACAATGAGATTTAAACTATGAATTAACTTTTTAATGAATACATCTTCGAGTTAAGAATAATGAATTCCATCATGTTAACAACTCTTTAAGCTGTTAAAGTAATGTTTATTTTTTCGAACTTAGTAAATCATTTTTTTTGCTTTCGAGCGTGGCTTTGATCTCTCACACTCTTTGATGCGCGTTGCAAAAAAAGATTTTCTAAAAAGTCTGATAATGTCTATAGATGAGAAAAAAATGAATGTGACAAGAAATCAAGCTGATTGTGGATTGTAGCAAAATGAAAGACGAAAACGAGTCACTCTTTCAAAATTTGAAGACATTTGTAAAAAAAGGAAAGGCATTTTTTAAACAATCTCATAAAATCTTTTATTTTTTGCTAAAGCCCTTTAATATGACATGGACAATAAATCCAGAGCAAAATAAGATTTGGAAATTTATTAGCAAGAAAAAGTTTTTATATGTGGACTTTTATTGATTCCGAATTTGATTATGTTCCTGCCAGTCCTGGTGGAATTTAAAACTCTATGATAGAGTTAAAATGTCCATATGAAGCTAGAGTGGTGACTGAAGAAAAAGGAATATGCAGTAGAAAAATAACTTTCTGGAAAAAGGATAATACCATTAAGGGGAACCACAATCGGTACTTTCAAATTCAGGGCTATCTGCACATTACACAAATGAATTTTTGAATTTTGTGCGTTCGGACTTCTCGAGAAATAAAAGTGGAGGAAAGTCCTCATAATGACAGCTTTTGGAAAGAAAAGGTGCAAAATAAAATTCAAAATTATTATATGCAATATGCCTTACCAGAACTAGTTGACAGCAGAGCTAATAGAGACATGGAAGTACGGGACAGAATGCCAAATAAATGGTGAGTTTAACAGTACGGGTTTTTTATGAATTTGTTCTAGAAGCTGTACCTCATTATAATAGTTTATTCAAACAATAAAAATAATTTTTGTTAAAATATAAATAATAATAATAATAATATGCTGAAACATTATATCTGATCGCTACATATTATAAAACCAAAGGTACCTTTTCATTTAACTAACTCACACATGGCTACTCCAAGTTTAAATATTATAAATCCGCTTGAATATAAAAAATAACAGGAATAGAACATATTTTTCAAAAACCTAGTTTATTTAAAAATATAAAATGTAATGAGACCGTTTATTGTTTGTTTACATTGGCCTCCTGTTTTTGTTACTTTAACTTTTTGTATCGAGGACATATTATTATGTGATATAGAAGGGAATGTATTGCTAAACTATGGACGCTTTTCTACTCTTAATCAATTATTATTAGTAGAGTGTATGTATTAAAATATTCGCTCTAGAAACCGTTTACGCCCCTTTGTCACAAGCTGAATTTTTCAGAGATAAGAGGTCATGATAAGGTAACCCTTATTCCGGAGGTAACACAAAATTAGACTGTGCAGAAGGGCACTATCATCAAAAATCCAGATACGGAAACCGCCGAATAAAAAAAAAATATTTATTTTTTGCACAATAAAATCTGTGTGAGGAGTAATTTTTTTTATACTTATTTAAAAAATATTTCAGCCCTTCAAAAATTTGTTTAAAAAGTCATTTTTTTAAATATAATTTTATCATTTAACAAAAAGGAAGGCCCTAATGAAAAACGTAGTATAGCTCTGTTTCTCTCTACGTGTCGGCTGATGCATCACATTATTGATATGCTCAAATTTTTTTAATTTTTTTATTATAAAACTTTTCGTTAGGTGCCAATGGACAAAGTGTCATATTGTCTGTTTTTACTAAAAAAATTAAGAAGTGTGTTATATATTAAAGTTCCTAATAAATTGGGAATAAATATAGGCATTTTTTAGGTTTTTATTACATCTACATTCATCCTGTTATAGCTGAATGCCTGAATATATTTTGGTAAGTTTTTGTTAAATATTTTAATTACGGATTTGTTGTTGCAAGAAGCAAATACACAAATGATATCAAAACATGACTCATTAATCCTTGCATGGTCACAGGTTCTTTACAATATTTTATTAGCAAAGGATATGGACAGAAGCATTAGGTAATTATGCCGAAATATTTAAGTTTGATCTGACAGCCCCTCCCATGTCTCTAACAGTAAATGGGTATCTCGGCACCTCTACAAATAAGAGTTTATTGGGAAATATTTTAGAGCAATATGACCCACAAAGACCTACCTGCACCTAGGTGATCTTGCAAAACTTGTCACATTTTTGATGGGATAGCAATATCTCAAGGTTTGAGAAAGTCCAAAAGTTGCATATCATTTAAAGAATATGCTAATATATTTGTAAAGTTTATTTTTAAAAATAAATTTATTGCTCAAAGGATATATGTGGTATTTAATCACTATAAAGAAAATTCTATCAAAAATACAACACGTCAAAAGAGATGATCCCAGAAATCAATTGATGTATAAATTGACCGACCCAATATTCCACTTCCAGAATAATTAAACTTGTTCATTCATTCGATATTTAATAAAAGACGTTTAACACATTTTCTGTCAGAGCAACTTCTTGAAAATTTGTATCTAGTGATGGATTCGCGAGTATCAATAAATATGGGATGAATTTTGAACCATCAAAAGACGATTTCTTAAATCTAAATCTTAAAGAAGTTGATACTCGTATCTTATTGCACATATTATCAGCCAGAAATTCGGGGAATTTACGCTGCATTATTGATTGCAACGATACAGATGTTCTAGTCTTATTAATTTATTTTAAGTAGTTTTGAACTAAAAAGATATGGTTCATAATAGGGCGAGGAGACTCGTGACGATTTATAACAGTACATGATTTAAATTCGGATAAAAAAACTTCTAAAAAATTTGCCTTCTTTTCATTCTGTGGCAGGTCGTAATAAATCCAACCAATTGTCTGGCATTGGAAAAAGAACCTGTTGGAAAACCTACCTTGAACACCATCACCTTTTGGATGGATTTGGCACTGATTCGTAGGTACTCTGAAACACATTCTCTAATCTTGAAAAATTTTTCATAAAACTGTATTCAAAAACTGCCAATGTTACTCCCATTAACATTTTAAAGAGATTAATGGCCCCTTTAAAATAATTGCTAAATTGCCATTGACTAAAGACGCCCTAAGATTACATCAAGATATTTTTACCAGCTAAGTATTTGGCTAAGCTCTTTAAAGACCCAGATGCAGCTTCCCAATGCTGAATAGTATAAATGGAAAGTAGATCAAGATTGATGCCTGATACCCACTCTTAAGATTAGGCTCGACCTGCTACCAGAAATAACAAAACTTATCATGCAAATGCAAAAAAGGTACTATACACCGATAATTTTCATATATGTACAATATTTTTACAATATTATTCTATTCTAGTCTATGGAAGCAAAATTTGCAAATGCAGAATAAAATATTGGCTACATCGGTTAACGCACCTGTATGACACAGAAAAACTGCAGAAATAGTTTGATCATAGCCGCTAATGTGTTGGAAAATGTAGGTTAATGTGGTGAATCTGATTTTGATTAGTTTGAGTCCTGTACTTATATATTTTAATATTATTAATTTATGCTTTATATACTTCTAATTATTGAATTTTTTTATTAGCAATTTATTGTATTCTGCAAAGCAATAGCCTTACTGTTTATAACCTATACTTATATATACTGTGCTTATACCTTCCATAAATAGTTTATATTTTATTTTTTTATTTTCCTCAAAAAAAAATCATGAACTAATATACCCTATAAAACATTATTCGCCTTCATAGCGGATAAATCAATAATACCTATATAAAATAATGTAAGAGAGTCAAACAGATTGCATACATTTCATCCCTGAGAGAGACGCATACAGTCAAGAGACTGCTTCCTTTCCTGTAAAACCATGACATCAGTAATTGTTTATTGCTATATTTTTGTTAATTTCATAGCAAAAAATATAAGGAAAGCACTATTACCTTGTCAATACACAGGCGAAACTTTTATGAAGAATATTTTTTTTTCGCTTAGGCCTTAGTTTTTCGTCAAATGAAAGGTATATTTCTAAAAGAAGATTTTTTAACCGAATTTGTCGACAGCCAAAATAAGTTTTAATCTACACCATACTTATATTGTAAAATACATAGGTAATATTATTTTGTGCTATTGTGGAATATTTTTCGGTTCCTTTGTCTTCAACTTCGCGCGTTAAAGTTTAGAATATGCATCCCTCGTATCTACATGCAATTGTTAAAATTATGAATGAACGCTGATTTTGTTTGGTCTCGGAAGTAATTTTGTAGTATTTAGGCTCCACCCTTAAGTTGTAATTTTTATACCTACTAAACTACCGTCGCCCCGCAGGTCTTTTAGTTTGTAATGTAAATTTTCCTCTTATTGGCTATTTAAGAAAATAGGAGGTTGTTGCCTGGCTTTGGTTTTTTTTTTTAAATTTAAGTGAAACCAAAAGTTATATCGTCTACCTGGTTTTGAAATGAAAGCATTATATATCATTTAAAAAAAACTTATGGAGCAAAATATGATTATTATTTTTGATTTACAAATAAAAACTTACCAAAAACGTTTAAAACAATAATTATTCTTTATATCTGTAGAAAGTATTTTGCCCGAGATACAACACGAACAAAATTTAAATACGTACTGGTCAACATATTCAAATTTTTTCAGAATTAGTTCACTCGTGAAAAACAATCAAATATTTACAACATCCTTGCTTTCAAAATTGGACCAACACTGATTAATGATTAATTATTTTTGTTTACTTATCTTAGGTAGATGCATACTATGTAATAATATTAACATAATTATGTAAATTATTTTAAAAACTGATCTTGATCGCCATTGAGCTATGATTATGATATTATACTTTAATATTGTGATGTAATTAATTATATAATTAACATTAAGTTGTCATTAACATTGAAACATCTACAAAATTCGTACGAGGACGTCTTTTAAGATTTAACAAACGACTACTATATGTTTAACGCTATGGAGATGTAATCTTACTGTTTAATAAAAAAATCTGATGTGTCCAACACATGACTTTCCTATCTATTTATTATAGGCTTTCTCCAATTATTTTGTAAAATATATTGCAGCACCTCTATAAATGTTTAACGATAAACTAAATATATACATTTTCCACATACATCTAACTCGAAACATTTTTTTATAGGTATTAAAAACGAAAATACTGAAAAATTTAAATTTAGCACTTTTCCTTCAATTTTTCCATTACGGTCCATTTTAGAAAAATCATAGAGATCGATATCGCAAACAACTTTTAGTTTAACTATTTTCTTAAAAATCAGAATTTCGCACATTTTGTCAAATTTCATTATGTAAAGGATAAAAATTATAGAGAATTATATTATAAAAAACTTTTATTTGAACATTTTATAAAAATGATTTTTTTTACATTTTGTTAAATTTTACGAATACGGACCATTAAAGGAAACCAGGGCTAGTTGACTAATGAGGTTAGTTGACTAAATGCCTGTAATTTTTGTGTAATCTAATAGATAGTGCCACAAATGCAATTTTTGTACTTAGAGGTGTCGCTGTGATGAATGGTCGTGTTTTGTGTCAGTGAGAATAATTAATCCAAAATCATCGTTGGTAAGTAAGAATTTTTGTACTAATAAATTATCAATTATTGTTCTTTGGGTTCAGTTTTATTCGTTCTTATCAATATTTTCTGAAAACTAGATCACTTAACTATATGATTTTATATATTTCAACCATACAGCTGGTCGCGTGTATTTAGATGCAGCCTAAAAGTATGGTTACGACATAAGGAGCTTGTTGACTAATCATATATGGGGTTAGTGGACTATGATAGTCAACTAATCCCTAGGTAAATTTTGGTCTGTAAAAAATACGAGAAGGTCGATTATCTCAGAAACCGGTGGAATTACATTGATAAAATTTGTTATAAAATGGTAATTTGGGCCACTGAATTTAAAAATCGAATCGGTGACGTTGCCAGCTGTCTCTATTATTCTGGTTTTACCTACTGTAATATCTTCTTTGTTACAGTCATAAACATGCGAACTTACAAAAGAAAAACTGACAAAGGCAAAACACCACCTGATGTTATGTTAAGGGCAGTCAGAATGGTCATAAACGAATGTAGGAGTGTTAACAGCTTTGCCAAAAACTTCACTGTCCCACAAAAAACACTTGACCGCTACGTCAAAAAAGCCAGAACTCAGAACGGAAATAGTGCTGAAATTGAATTGGAACGTGTTGGATATTTTAATAAAAGAGAAATTTTTTCTCAACAACACGAAACTGTATTAGCTGATTACCTGAAACGAGCATCGGATATTTACTACAGATTAACACCTAAGGAACTTAGAAAATTTGCATATCAATACGCTAGCGCAAATAAGTTTGAGGTTCCGGCAAGCTGGACTTTGAATAAAATGGCAGGTGCAGACTGGACTGCTGCTTTTATGAAAAGAAATAATACTCTATCTTTAAGATGCCCACAAGCAACCAGCCTGTCAAGAGCTACTTCCTTCAACAAAACAAATGTGAACATGTTTTTCTCCAATTTAAAGACCGCATATAATCGTTTACATCTAGAACCCTCAGATATAGAGAAAGTCGACGAAACAGGCATAACAACGGTCCAGAAACCGGAAAGGATAATTGCAAGACGTGGTTTTAAGCAGATAGGAAAACTTACGTCTGCCGAAAGAGGAACGCTTGTAACTTTAACTGTAGCAGTGTCTGCAAGTGACAATTCTATTTCGCCATTTTTTATTTTCCCAAGGGTAAAC
>OV651815.1:20090881-20108881 GCA_927349885.1 Psylliodes chrysocephalus | reverse complement strand
TTAGGTATATATCTGGTATACAACAAGTAGAGTACTGGACCTATTAAAATACCTTGAGGTGTTCCTGCCTTAATTTCTCCTAGGTCGGAATAGACTTCTTCCTGTTTAATTCTGAAATACCTTTCTTTTAAATAGGTTTTTAATAGCTCAGAGTATTGACGTGGCAGGAACATGTTGTTTTTGAATGAAGCATTCATGCCATACTTTCTTGAAAGCCTTAGCTACATCCAAAAAGGCGGTGGAGCAAACTTTTCTCTTCTATGAACTTTTCATTGATATCTGTGATTCTATGAACTAGGTCGATGGTCGAGTGTTTTTCTCTGAAGCCAAAACTGGTGAAAGGGTATTGGGTCCTTTTCTTCTATTATAGGTTTTAATCGCTTAGGAAGCAATTTTTCATAGAGTTTCGAAATAACAGGTAACAAGAAGATGGGTCTGTATGATGTAACTTCATGCGGAAGTTTACCTGGCTTAGGTATTATTATAACTTCTGTCACCTTCCACATCTTTGGTACGTACTCTAAAGGACGCATTGATGAGATTGGCAATTTTGACAATAGCTTTTCGTGGAAGCATTTTCAAAATTTCCCTAGAAATTAAGTCAAATCCAATGGCATTTTTCGGGTTTATATTTATTTGGATTTCCAAATACACTTTTGGAGAGGTGGATTTGGCGACTGTGTATTCTTGTGCCAGTTCCATCCAGTCTTGAAGATATTCACCATTAATGGGTTGGAATGTACTCTCTAAATGTTTTGCAAATCTGATTGCTTTTAGTAGGGCTTTTTAATCGTTTGGTAGCTTTCCAGAGTGAATAATCGCTACTTTTATCATTAGTTAATTCACTTAAGTATTCGCTGATCGATTCATTTCACGTTTTAGCTGTTTTGCGTTGTTTAATCATCTGGTGCTCTAGATTGTTGCCATTTTCTTCTAAAGTTCCTTTTTTTCTGATATAAGATTTCTGATCTCTTTTTGATAACTATTACCTTGCACTCTGCATTTAGCCTTTCTCGGGAGTGTTTTCTCAAGCTGCTGGTTGAATACCTACCTAATGGGATCAAGAGATCAATTAGTTCTTTTTAGGTTGTTTTTGAAGCTTTTCTAATTTGTATCTTTGTTGACTAGTTTAACTAAATTTTCTTTTCTGATTACAGTATCACTCACTGTGAAAAGCATGGAAGAATGATTTGAGTTCATGTCCCATAATTCTGTTATATGCATATTATTTGAGGCGATATTCTTAAGCCGTTATTTATTTCAATTATTCAGATTGTGTTTTATATTACGCAAACAGAGCTGTCATGTCGTATCGGCTGCCGCGTTGGGAAGGAGGAGACGGCTCCTAATTTGAGTGGGGATGGTTTGTGCGAGTTTGATTATCCGAGGAGAGAGCATGCGTTTTATGAGTGAACCAGTATTTACGTTTACGACGTTTGTGATTGAATTTAAGTTTTAATTTGTATCTCTAAGTTGTGAAGGATCGAAAGAGTTTTAAAACAAAATTTAAAAACCTGGTGTTAGTTTGGCTAATTAAGAATTAAATAATTTAAAATTGAAATAACATAGGTAATCTACAAAAAAGTTCTTCGGTCGATTAAGTGACTGAACTATACACAATTTATTTGTATGACTTATAAAAAAGATATGCGATACCTACCTATAAAGAAATAATGCAATTCAATTAAGGTATAAACAGCAACGATTAATTATTACATTTTTGTTTACATTATAATTAATATGTGTGCCAGCGAGTAACTATCGTTTTTGATAACCATATATCATGTTAATTTTTGACTAATATTAATACCGATAAGATTAATTGAGTGGATAAATACTCCTGATGTAACGAACATTTTCTTACTAATACTAATTACGAAGAATGTTATACAGTATGATGCAAAAATTTAAAAAAGAAAAGACAATATTAGGACCAGGATTGATTGTACTAGAATATGTAGCCGTAGCAATTTCTCTAAATTTGAAGCACATGATTTGACAAAACTTAATAACGTTTTTTCTTCTGCATTTTCTGCAATCTAATTATTTTCATCAGTCCATCAATTTTAATAAAATAGAATTAGTTTTCAAGTTATACTCCTATCGAAAATACAAAGTTCTAATAGTTGATAGTTATAAATTAATACTGTGAGCGAATAAGAGTAAATATTATATCGTTTAGCAAGTTTATGGAATGTATTACATAAATAGAATGAACTCGATTTGTATAATGCATTTATGTTAGGTATGTTAATGTAAAAACACGTTTGAAGTACGGCTTCTATTCTTAGTACATAAAAGGTTTTGTAAGACGTCTGGACATGGACAATCGATGGTATTGAGAGTCAAGTTATACAGGTATTCGATGATATAGCCATTTCATCAGTAATACCATATTAAATATGAAAATAAAATGTCCAGACCTTTCACCAGTTAAATCTTTATGGGATATCCTTAAGAACGACAAAGACATAAAAAGAGTGTTTTTTCACCCCAATGAGTACCAAAACTTGCTTAATAGAATGTCAAGATGCTTTTATGCGGAATAAATCGAGACAGATACTCTCAGGGTAACTACAAGAAATTTGCATTATCATGTTGCAATTTTTTTGGTTCAAAAAATTAAAATCCTGAATTTTTTTATTTTTTATATCGTAAATTATTTCTTTGTTTTTAGTTTGCTAAAGGTTTGGCATAAAGGGCTCATAAATACATTGAAATTAATTTTTTCAAAAAGATAATGCTAAATAACAAAAATCTTATACAGGGTTGGCCAAACCTCTGTCGTAATTCTATAACTCCTACTATGCAAATCTTAACGATTTATTTGATGTATACCTGTCAATGGTGGCCAATACCAAATATCTCAAAATTATTTTCTTGTGTACAGGGTGGCCCAATAGTAAATTAGGCAAATCACTTAATTTTTTTTAAATGAAATGACCCAACTTTTTTTACAATTTTAGGTACTCTATGGTCACTAGTACATACCCACAAAATATTGTTTCTAACATCCCACCCCTTTCGCAGAAAAAAAAATTACCAAAAAATATTACATTTTCAGACGCCTATTAAAATATGCAGTGCTCTCTCGAATTTGATGTTAGAATTTAAAAAACTACGACTGAATAAAGCCAATAGACCAAAGATTTTTTTGGACCAAATTTGAATTTTTTATTTTGTACAGGGTGGTCACAAATTAATTTCACTTCCCAAAAATTTCGAGGGAAATTTTTTAAAATTTTTCAAATGTATTACCCTGTATTTCTATTCATCAACTGAAGGAGAATTTCATACCCTTTTACTTCCCTATGTACTTTCCTATACCTATCTGTCGCCGTTATAAAATAAATTTAAAAGGAAGAAAATTACGATAATAAAATTTATTTGAAATTTATCCTAAAACATAAATTTACATTTTATAAAAGATGCTCAAAATGTCTGCCATTTTCTCTAATGCATACATTTATTCGTTGGGCGAATGATCGAGAAACGTTTCTAAGCATATCAGGTGTAATGGAATGGAAAGCTTGCACTATCCTTTCTTTCATATTTTCAGGTGTTGTAGGTGGCGTAAGATAGACTAGATTTTTAATATAACCCCACAAAAAATAATCGGGTTTTGTTAAGTCAGGTGATCGAGCTGGCCATTTTTTTGGACCATTTCTACCAATCCATCTATTTGGAAACTAATTCATCTGCCACTTCGCGTAAAAAATGCGCTGCTGCCCCATCATGTTGATACCACATTGTTAGTCTTACAGCAAGGGAAATGTTTTCAAGTAAAGTAGGAAGATGATTTGCTAAAAAATCTAAATACATCAGACCATTTAAGTTGCCTTCAAAAAAAAATACGGCCCAATAACATGATCCCCAATTATACCTCCCCAAACATTTACACTCCATCTTTCTTGGCTATGTGTTCTGATGATGTTAGGATTTTCCGTGGAATAATAGTGGAAATTATGTCTATTAACGAATTTGTTCTTGTGGAATGTAGAATTATCAGAAAACAGCACTCTATAAAAAAAAATGGATTTTGTTGCAGTTTAGTTTGTGCCTAGTTACAAAACACCATTCTATTATCAAAATCGGTGTCTTTCAGCTCTTGATGCAATTGTATTTTATAAGGATGATATTGATGCTGTTTTAAAATCCTTCTAACGGATGTTCTACTTATACCTACTACTTCGGCAATCTTTTTTTGACTTACATGAGGATCTTCTATCGCTGTCAAAATTACAGATAATTGGTTATCATTATCAGTAGCACGTTTGTCAATTATTGGTTTTTTATAAGCAACATTTCCTGTTTCGGTAAATCTTTCATGTAACTTTTCAAAACTTTTTTGATCAGGGATGCGTCTATCAGGATATCGTTGATGATAAATTCTTTTTGCCAATAAACAATTTCTGTCGGATTCTCCCAAAACATAGACCATGTCAATTAATTCGTGTTTCGTAAAATTCATTATTAATAGAAGAATTATCGCGATCAGTAAAAATAACTTGACACTTCAATAATAAATAATCTGACACTTCATTAAGACCCAGCCTACTTGATTGAATGTTCACTTTCAATAAAACCACTGGTAGAAATTGGATTTTTGATAGATCAATGTCTTTTTGGAATTTACTTTTAAACGACGACAGATAGATATAGGAAAGTACATGGGGAATTCGAAGGGTATAAAATTCTCGTTTCATCGATGAATAGTAATAAAGGGTGTTCTATTTGAAAAATTTGAAAAAAATGTCCTAGAAATTTTTGGAAATTGAAATTAATTTGTGACCACCCTGTACAAAATAAAAAATTAAAACTTGGTCTAAAAAAATCTTTGGTCTATTGGCTTTATACATTTGTAGTTTTTTAAATTCTAACGTCAAATTCGAGAGAGCACTGCATATTTTAATAGGCGTCTGAAAATGTAATATTTTTTGGTATTTCTTCTTTTTCTGCGAAAGGGGTAGAATGTTAGAAACAATATTTTGTGGATATGCACTAGTGACCATAGAGTACCTAAAATTGGAAAAAAGTTGGGTCATTCCATTTAAAAAAAAATAACTGATTTGCCTAATTTACTATTGGGCCACCCTGTACACAAGAAAATAATTTTGGGATATTTAGTTTTGACCACCATTGACAGGTATACTTCGAATAAATCGTTAAGATTTGCATAATAGGAGTTATAGAACTACGACAGAGGTTTGGCCAACCCTGTATAATATATCGACTCTTCAGAGTGAAACAAGTAATTAAAGATAACCTCAAAATATAACACAGGTTTTATTTTTCTAAAACAAGAATTTTTAATAATTATAGTTATTATATTGCTCAAAAGTACGTAAATGTGCCGAATATTTTATATTTAAGCTACACAGTTGTTAATGGGTTAATTCACATTCATATTATTTGGTGAAAAATCGTTTATATTTTAACCTAAAATGTCTGACTTAAAATGTAGTGATTGCGATTTAGACTTGTTTGTAAACGATATTGGTGCATGCGACAGCTGCAAAAGAATTTTTCATAAAAAGCCTTGCTGGGCTTAAGGCTTTGGATATTAAAGTAATGGAACTGAAAGGTACCCGCCAGCTAAAAATTTTTTGTTAGGATTGTGAGAAAGGCTTTAAAGTGGTGCCTGAATTAAGTCAGGCTGTTGAACTACTTCGTCGTGAGATTGGCAATCTACAAAAAGCACCGACTGCACCAATAACAGCTAACAATCCAACGTTAGCTAACAACAAGTCAGCACAAAATTTTACTGAGGCTGATATATTGTGTGAGTTGCAAGAGCGTCAAAAACGAGCAATAATATAATGTTATTTAATGTACCAGAGGGCAATGATGATGAAGAAACCAGAAATGTTTTAAAAATACTGTCTGAAAATACACCTGAAATCGTAGAGGTTTTGAGATTGGGTAAACCGAACAAAAATAATAATCGAGTTTTAAGAGTGACTCTTAATTCCGCAGCTGTGGTTAAGAATCTGATAAAAAAATGGCTACAAACTCAATAAAAACAGGATTTATGTTAATTTTGATCTAACCTCCACAGAAAGAGAATGATATAAGTCTGTACAGGCTAAGCTAAAAACCCGCAAAGGTAATGGAGAGAATGTAGTCATTAGATATTATAATCGAATTCCACGTATAATGCATGGAAAAAACTCAAAGTAGGGCCTTCTCCTGGTGCAAATAAACTCAAGTTTTACTCAAAACATAACCTTGATGCTTTTTATCAGAATGTACGCGGACTAAGAACAAAATTAAATGTTTTTCAATTAAATGTATCTGCAAATTGTTATTCCATCATCATATTGACTGAAACATGGCTGACCAGTGATATCAGTGATGGTGAGTTAGGATTGTTTGATTATAATATTTACCGATATGATAGAAGCCAAAATACAAGTAATGCTTTAAGAGGTGGTGGTGTGCTCATTGCTGTATTTAAGACTCTCACTAGCTCCATGCTAGACACTCCTAGTGATATTGAACAACTTTTTGTTAAAATTGGATCAGGTTCTGATGCAGTAATCATCGCTGCAGTCTATATACCACCCTACTCTCCAATAAATAAGTACCAGTGTTTTAATTCAATAGTGGATGTCATTATTGAAAATAATTGAAAATTATTGAAAATAAAGGATCCGTTTGGATTTGTGGAGACATCAATATGCTATATTGCTCTTGGTCAACAGAGGAATACTGCTCAGTACCTACAGTGACAGTGGGGGAACAAAATCATATAGGAAATGTGGTCACCTTAATGGGTGATACCTGTGCATTTCACAATTTAGATCAGGTGAATAAAGTTTCTAATAACACTGACAGAATACTAGATCTTGTATTATCTACAGATGGAAATACTATAGTGACCTTGAGCGATGAAGCTTTGGTTCCATCCTCCTTTGAGCTTCCAGATTGTGAACTCTTTAAATCATTCTAATGTGAGTGGTCCCCAGAAAGACATTTTTTATTATGATTTTAGGTCGGCTGGTTTATCTCTGTCGAACGATTGTTTAGGTCAGGTAAATTGGGATGACTTATTATTACATAACTCAGCAAATGATATGGTTAATATTTTTTATGATATTCTCTATTTTTAGAGTTAAAGCAGTTGAAAAATTTAAAAGTTCAGGATTACAAAGCGATTATGTTAACTATAGTAAATTACGTTCTGATTGTAAAATTTTATCAAAAAGATGCTGAAAAATTCAACCATTTATGAAGAAATGGCTAGTATTGAGATTACCAAGGGACCAGAACATGATGGTATACCCCCTTCTGTTCTCAGATTTTGTAGTTTTGTTCTTTCGCGGCCACTTCACATTATATTTAATAAGCATCTTGCTTCGGGCATCCCATTTGAGACCTTTGTTATTTTTATTATTTTTAAATGATATCTCAGAATGTTTCAATTTTGCCAAATTTCTATGCTTTGCTGATGACTTAAAGTGCTACCTAATAGCAGTCCCATCTCTTAAGGATTGTCTCAAACTTCAGTCTGATCTGGCTAGGCTTGATGAATGGTATGCGAATAATGCTATAGACGTAAACATCACTAATTGTCAGTCTATATCATAGCCCTCAGAAAGTCTAGATACCGCTTGGCGTATGCTGTCAATACAAAAAATGACCCCATTCAAGCTTGTCGCCATGTTAGGTAAATTTATGTTTTGGCTACACTGATTTTTAGTTTCTGTGTTCTGTAATACGTGAACACCGATAATCTGCACTTTGTTATTAGTTATAAAGTGAGTGAGACGCACAATTTTTAATTTCAAATTAAGAACAAAACTTTGACAAACCTATTTGATTTTTCTAGATCTGTTCAGACAGGACCGGTTTTATAAATTTTCTCGTTCTTGAAATGTTATTTTTACATGGTTATATATATTATTGGATAAGTGTTTTGTGTACATATTGCTATGAGAATTATAGAGAAATTCAGTGAGATTTATGTAATATAATTCAAATTACAAGTAAACCATCTGTTCCTGTTTGGCAATATGGAGAAAATACCTACTTCAATGTCAAATGTACTATTTAAAAGAATGTGATTGTTAACCGGTCATTTATTTATATTATGAAAATAAAAACTCGAATTTTTTAACTAGGGAAAGATATACTTACATTAGTAACGAGGTATTTTTAGAAAAACTAATAGATTACTCCAATTCCTATTTAAAAGAAAATATTACATTTTACAAGAATCGCATATTTATATGAAATAACTTACTCAATAAGAAAGAATTAAATGAAACAAATTAATAAACAATGGATATGAAAAATTGCTTTAACAATTTAATCCTTAGATAAACTTATTCTTACACATTGCTTTAATTAATTTATTTACTATAAAACTATATTTCCTATCATTTATTACATGTAATAAAATAAAGCATAAAACATACAAACTATAATATGTACCTACTTAGAACGGAACTAATATTATTGTATCAAGGTAGTAATAGTGGACATTTTCCGAATAAAAAAAGTAAAAAAGAAGTAACGGTCGACACGTTTTTCTGACTATTGGTCTTCATCAGTACGGTGCAACCAAGTTCAAAGGAACATGGAACGTGTGTTGGATAAATTGTACAATAGGTCACTAACAAGGAGCCAATAACACATTTGCCGTTTCAGCTAATATCCCCAAATTTTCTGGGCTTATACTAAAGTCACAAAATGATTCAATGGTCTTCCTATGGCTATCAGTTATTCTTTCCTAAAATTTTTTGGTATGCTACAACAAAACACAAATTATTTGATTTTGAAAATATACAAATATTTTTGAAAACTTACACATGAAATGTTATTCCTTCCTTGTATCTTCTACCGTTGGATGCATTGTTACATTCACGTACAAAACAACAAGAGATTTTGAAAATCCTGTAAAAATTTAACACCAAACCACAAATGTTTTTTATTAAAATAAAACACTAAACGACTAAACTAAAAAATAATATTTTAAATAAAACCTTTACTAGAAGAACAAAATAAACAACACAACAGATAATAAAATCGATTATATACGTCGAACGCCGATCTTACGCTTATTACTAAACTTGTGCCGATTCTGTCTTGTCAGACTTAAAATTTATTGACATTTATTTATCGTGGCGCCCATCATATGGGGGTCAAAATGTTTTTACGATGCGATATCTAGACCTTCTGAGGGCTATGGTCTATATCCTTTACTAGGAAGATGAACAGGATTTATTAGCAATATAATATCAAGGGTACACCAGTGTCCCAAGTTGCATCCATTCGACATCTGGGTGTTATTATGGACTCCACGCTCTCATTTGTCAATCACATTGACACAATAGTACATAAAGCACTTGGTGTGCATTTAAATCAAATATTCTACGGATAGATGACTATTCATATGATTTTGCGGCACTGCTAGAGACATTCTTCTTACCAACTTTGAGAGTAAGAGATCAGACAGATCTGTAATTATTTTTTAAGCTCATTAATTATATGGTTGACTGCCCTACATTGATTTCAAGCAACTAGAAGCACAAGATCAATAAACAGTTTTCATCAGCCCTACATGAGAACTAATACTGGCCGCAATTTATTCATGCCTAGAGTTTCACGAAGCGCTAATGCTTGTGCAGATAGTCTAGAATTTTTTAATTCAAGCTTTTCTATTTTTGTGAGGGTGTTAAAACTTACTGTGACTTAAATTCCCTAGTCTTAATATTAATAGTTTCGATTTTGAATATGTTAATATATTTATGATTTTTGTTGTTAGTTTATTAGTTTATCATTATTATGTCATATTATTTAGACTATATTTGAGGTTTTTTGTATTTATTTGTAACGTTGTACTGAATGTGGGCAAGGCCCGTGATTAAATAAATAAAAAAAATAAAAAATATTCTGACTTGTTAACAAATAAAAGCAGGTGAACCGCAGGTTAGTGTACTTGGTCCAGTCTCATATTTACTCTATACTATGGAGGGTAGAGGAAAGGAGAACAATCTCTGTATACAAAAAGTGTCCCTCAAAATGTATACAATTAAGATGGCGCTTCTGTGCCCAGGGGACGTCGACAGTCGATAATTCAGATCACACAATGACACCAACGATGTATATAGTAATAAATATTGCTCAACCATAAAAAACTAAAAACTACACCGTGAAAAGTGACTGATCGTAGAAGAGTAAGTGTTCTGTAATCGTAGATAAATTTTGACAATACACGACAATAGTCAAATTTTATTAAAAAATAATAATATAAACAATAAATAATTCTTATGAATGAGCAATCTATATGATTATAAAGCATTGGATTTTGTCCCCTGGCTACACGAGCGCCATCTTAATTGCATACATTTTGGTGGCCACTTTTTAATATAAAGATCCATATAAGATTGTCCTCCTTTTTTCTACCCTCCATATACTATACGGAGAATGGTCGCACTGCGCAGCTTTCTGAGTGCCTTTTAAAAGGAGATAGAAAACTCCGCCATTTTGAACCCTTATTACGTGTTGCCTACATCTTGGCGCAATATTTTTAATAGGTGCGTTTTATTCATTCGCTTCTGCTTCGGAATGGTCGGTTTTCTTGTTTTAATCTGACAGGTTAAAACTAAACCGACAATTCCGGAAGCAGAAGCGGATGATTAAAACGCACCTGATATTTTGCTTGCTGCTGTCGGTGTCAATGAATATTATTTTTGAAGTCACAGTTTATTGCTAAAGAATCAGTTAGCTCACTCGGACCAGTTGAAAGTTCCAAAATAACATCCACTTCAGGGATACAAATTCAGGATACGCAGAAGATTGCTATTTTATTATAGGCGGTTGTCATATATTGTATTATCCGAGTTGCACAGTGTATAAACTGGAACATTGAGATCAAAAATGCCGACGCAGAGTGAGCGATCTGATTCTTTAGCTGTAAACTGTGTCATAGGAATCAAAATGGCTGCGCCTAAGGAGGGTAGAGGAAAGGAGAACAATCTCTGTACACAAAAAGTGTCCCTCAAAATGTATACAATTAAGATGGCGCTTTTGTGCCCAGGGGACGTCGACAGTCGATAATTCAGATCACACAATGACACCAATGATGTATATAGTAATAAATATTGCTCAACCATAAAAAACTAAAAACTACTCCGTGAAAAGTGACTGATCGTAGAAGAGTAAGTGTTCTGTGATCGTAGATAAATTTTGACAATACACGACAATAGTCAAATTTTATTGAAAAATAATAATATAAACAATAAATAATTCTTGTATTAAAATGGCACGGAGGTCTCAATTTACTGCTTCCTGTCTGATTTCATTATGAATGAGCAATCTATATGACTATATAGCATTGGATTTTGTCCCCTGGCTACACGAGCGCCATCTTAATTGTATACATTTTGGTGGCCACTTTTTAATATAAAGATCCATATAAGATTGTCCTCCTTTTCTCTACCCTCCATAGCTGCGCCCTATGTTGGGCGTGTCGGACCCACATACTTTGATTACTAAACGGGGCAAGAGAGAGGTTGACTATGTGTCTCCGAATAACACTGAAGCCTATTGGCTTATTGTACCTTGTACAAGTTTGTACAGATCCTTGGGTGAGTGGGTTCTATACGTTGTTGGATCAACCTGGGGTTGTCCAAAAAGAGCCTGCCTTTTGCGATCTATAGCTTCGCATTCGCACAGTGTGTGTTTGGCCGTTTCTGGTTTCTTGTGACATAGTCGGCACATGAGTTCCCCATTTTACATGCCAATTTTGTTTAAGTGTCCCTTTACTGGGGACATAAATGACATGTCATATTAAACTTTAAACACTTTGATGCTATTTGTTTCCAACGATAACCTGATGAGACGTTACTGTAGATGCGTTTTATTGTAAAATTTTCAGAAAACTTTTGATACATACATTATTCCTGCAATTTTCTTAATCAAATGTAATCTAATTTTAAACAGGAAGAATTAGATCGATTACAGGAAATAAAACTATTGAAGAATGAAGTCGAAAATGAAGGTATAAATTAGTACTAAATACTGCCTGGTAAAAACTGCAAAATCCGCACCCAGCGCTACTCGAACATACATCATTGGTATACCGTACCAATGTCCGTGTGTCCCCTTCAGCGATTTAAGGCTGACTTATATATCCAACCTGCTTATACACGCCACTGGTGCGTTAACTTACATATATATTTAAATCGCATAAATCATCTTCGTTTATTGCCCTATGACAAATAAATTGGACATTTTGTAAAATTTCAGAACGTGACAACAAACTTCTTCACCCACTCGTGATTGCTTAATTTTAAGTTGTTTTATTAAAAATTCAGCGATGGCATTTGTTTTATTATGAAAGTGATTAGATTGCTAGCCTGCCGCGTCATTATCTAGATATGAAATTATAAGATTTGTGTGGTCATATATTACGATAATAATTGTGGTTTCGCGAAGAACGTTTAGACGTAGATGTTGTGATTAGGAGCTAAGCTGTCAAAATTAATGCGTGAATGTATACCGGGATGGACTGAAATACTGGCGAAGGTTTCTTATCACAATCTCTAAAGAAAAGATTGAAGCATTTTTGTAAATTCACTTAGTACATTCCACTACTGTAGTCGATTTAAGATTTCTTTTAATATTGGACAATCACCAGCAATGCTAGCGAAAAGTAGATATTTAGTGTTTTTTATGTACAGACAAATTTCAATTTAACGTTCCTTTGAAGAAAATTAATTTTGGAGCAAAACCAAAAAATCCACCATAAATTATTTTTGGGGAAACACGATTTTTCAATTACACAAAAAGTATTGTTTTTTGAAAAAATTCCAAATATTATCCATATCTCAAAGTGGTCCGAAGTAGATTAAAGGGAAGTAAAAAAGCTCAAAGTCTGTCGACCACATAAATTTATTAGGTTGCAAGCGCTTTCGACCTAAAAGGTCATCATCAGGCAAAAAATGTTTTGTAAAGTGAGTAGGTACAATCTGCAATAATAATTTAAGGACGCCACAGCACTTCCGGTTTTTGATTCAATGATTTAAATGTGAATTTTAGTAAATCCTTTCCTACGTTGATGTAGCTACACTCTTTAACCTCCATATTTTGTCCATTATATCGCAAAAATCGGCCAGCTAAATAATATACGCAACATACTCCTATTTTATGTTTTCAAATAAGTTGGTCTGGTGAAAAAGATTTGTCAACACCGCATATTTATTGAAATATATTATTAGGCAGTCTACCAATTCTTTAGCGAGGTTTTTCTCGTTTACGGTGAATTAATTATTTAGCTGTCTAATTAGGGTAGCAGCAGGTACTTGGGATAATCCGATTAAATAATAATCAAGAATTTGTTAGTAGCACTGACCTTCCCTAATCTATTATAAATAGGTAGGTATATTTGCCCCTATTTCCAAATAATGATTGAAATAAATAAGTATATATATGGGCTATTTGTTTTATTTATTCGAACATCACGTCCTTCAGATACTTGCCGCCCCACTCCCCCCTTTGGATGTCGAAAACCCCCTTACCGCCCCATTTACCCCCCAAGACATCCAATACGCCTGCCAAGCAGGCAAAAACACGGCCTCCGGGCCTGACTCCATTCACAGGAGAACACTGAAACATCTTCCTGAAACCATATTTCCTATTCTCACTCTTATCCTAAACTCCTGCCTCTCCTTATCCTATTTTCCACTTGCCTGGAAATCCGCAAACACCATTTTGATCCCCAAACCAGGCAAGGACCCCAAATCCCTAAATTCATACAGACCCATCTCTCTCATATCAGTCCTAGGTAAACTCCTCGAGCTTCTGCTCAAAGAAAGAATCTGGGAATTTTGTGAAGAGAGAAACATCATACCCCAATCCCAACATGGTTTCAGACCCCACCACTCCACCCAGGACGCAATCTCTTCCCTCCATACTACCGCTGTCACGGCGGTAAATTCCCAGCATATCTCCTCAGCCGTTCTCCTTGATGTTCAAAAAGCCTTTGACCAAGTCTGGCATGCCGGACTAGTCAAAAAACTTATGAACATAGGTCTCCCCCCCCAAATTTCGAAACTCATACACTCCTACCTCTCAGACAGAAAAATTACAGTCAAAGTGGGCAACTCCTTATCCGAAACATTCACCCCACTAGCAGGAGTCCCACAGGGCTCCGTCCTGGCCCCTCTCCTCTACCTCATTTACACTCACGACATTCCCCCCCCCAAACCACCCCACATCCAAATGTCTGCTATACGCAGACGACACAGCTCTAATTTCGGTAGCCAAAAATTCTAACCAACTAAATATTCGAACCCAAAATCTGTTAAACCGGTACTCTCACTGGTGTAGCAGATGGAGGGTCTCATTAAATCCACAGAAAACTCAATTTATCGTCTTCAAACACCCAAATTCCAAAAGAACCTCTCAGAACCCCCAACTCGTAAACGTAAATCTCCTAGGAGTCAGGCTAGCTCAACAGACCGAAGTCGACTATTTGGGGGTACGATTTTCTCGTACTCTTAACTGGTCCTCTGACGTCCAACGCACTCTTGATAAGATGCGAAAGCGAGCCAGTCTCCTTGGAGCTTTGTGCGGGCGAATAGGGCGCTGTAACCCAGATACCCTTATCCATACTTATAATTCCTTCATCCGACCCGTTGCCGAATACAGAGCTATACCCTACGGTGTACTTCCCACACACCTGTCCCACAAACTCACCACACTCGAGAGACGTATCCTCAGACGATGCCAATACCTCCCCTATCGCTCCCCCAGTGGAGAAGTCTTTTTAAACACCCCCAACACCCCCATCCTCACACGTTTCCAGTCCCTCAGGAAACAATACGTCTCTCGCACGCTGAAAGGCACAAACACCCACTCCCAAAACACACTTCGTACCCCTTGGCGACCCAACCAACTCCCCCTCTTTCGAAAACCGAAAAGAAAAATGCCACAGCCGAATCTAAAACTCCTCACAGACGCCCAAGACCTCCCCCTCACCGCTGAACTCCAGGATCTGCTGGAATCAGCCCCGCTGAGTATAAGATAAACCTTCCCAAAATTACTTAATTAGAAAATCAAAACACATGTACAATATCGTGGTTTAGGTTTTGTGGTTTTCCTAAATCATATTTCCCACCTCATACATGGACCTGTCCAATTATGGGGTTGGAAATAGCAAAATTGGCGATATTCTTGGGGAACAAACCTGCCACACAGGTCCCACACACACACACGCGCACAAAAGTTAGGAATTAGCTAGCTAGGTTACTTTTGTAATCAGGGCAGACCACCCTGAAAAGGAGGATAACTCCTATAGCAGGGAAATAGGAAAACAATATGTCCTAGAAAATGTAAAATACTTAAGATTTCCACTAATAAATCAAAAAAAAAAAAAAAAAAAAAATTTATTTATTTTAGTTATGTGTATTTTTGATTTGTGTTCGTAAGTTTAATTTGAGTGTTTATTATATTTCCAGTATATTTTTATTTTTCCTAGCAAATAAAATATTTTGCCAAAATTTTAAATTAAAATATTCTAAAAAGTATTCTTTGTAATTTTTTAATATGGATGTACTTAAAAGTGTGCTCTTTCATAATACTTTACAATAAATGCAGGGTACCATTGAAAATTTTGAGATAAGGGTAGGTTGATGCAAAGGGTGATAAAAGAATATGTGGAAGTACGATCCCTATGCACTGCTTCATATCTTAATAATTTAAAATTTAAGTTTAAACAAAAATAAACTAAACCGAAGGGCGGTAGGGGTAAATATTTTTGTTGAATAAACACATGTTCGAAATACAGGGAATTTTAACCAAAAGTTATAGCGTCTATTATATATTTACAATGTTGATACTTGTTTTGAATAAAGCAACTAAAAATACAACTTTATTGTCTCTTTATATTTTTGCGAGTTTCTTTTCGCTTTCTGATAAACAAATAATATCTAAACTTTTGCATGCACGTCTCTGAAGCAACTAAAAATACAACTCAAAACGAAAGGCGCTATACAACAAAAAAAAAAATAAAAGACAAAGAGTTGTATTTTATAACGTTTTATCAAAACCATTATAAAAATTTAAAAATATACATGGTGATATTCTTTTTCAGCAGAAATCTAATAAAATTATATAATAACGCTGGATACACGCTAAACGGTCCAAAAGATAATTTATTAAAATAGGTAACAACAAACTTTAAAAATTTTATTGAAATTAATTAAAATGTTTCCGAAATATTCATTAAAATTTGAATTTTATTTAAAACTTTTATCTTGGAAACGAAGAGTTTTCGGACATACATTTTTAGAACAAAAATTGTGTATTTTAGCGTCTCCTACCATCCTAAAAGATTGTCGGCATATATATGTATTTAGGGTGTTCCATTTAAAACGAACATTTTTTGTTGATTCGCTGACACATGAAAATTTTGTTCCTTTTATCAAAAAAAACTTCCCTTAAAATTTGATCCCGTAATTTTGATTTTAAGAGGTTCCTTTCGATCGATGTATGTTTCCCATTTAAATAACAAATAGACCATGATTTTTAAAATTTAAATTAATATAGCTTCGTTTGATTTTATGGTAATCCATTGCGATTAGTCTGAATTTGTAGTATATTAGTGACTCTTTGAAAGTGCCCACTAACATTTTTTTGTACTTGAACCCGTCTCATCGGTGTCGGCTTCGAAAGCCCAATTTTTTCAAAAATTATTATATTTTCATTCTTATCAACAAAACAGTTGAAGTTATAAAAAAATCTGATGTGTCCAACACATGACTTTCCTATCTAGTTAACCTATTGCAGCATCTCTAAAAATGTTTAGAGGATAAACTAAATATATACATTTTCCACATACATCTACCTCGAAACAATTTTTCCATTACGGTCCATTTTAGAAAAGTCATTTAAAAACAAAAATTATAGAGATCGATATCGCAAACAACTTTTAGATTATTAATTTTCTTAAAAATCAGAATTTTGCACATTTTGTCAAATTTCTCGAATACGGACCATTTCAGGAAAATTTGACATAGAACAAAAATTATAGATAATAATATTGTAAGTAACTTTTATTTAAAGAATTTTCTTCCCCAAACGTAAATAACGAATATATTCCATAAAATGTAAAAATGACCACCAATAAAGTACCCCCCAAATGTTCCGACTCTGTCCAAAATCTAAGCAGTTCACCTCAGGTCGAAATAAAACTTAAGTTTAAAATTTAATGTTTTTTCCTTTATCCGTTTTTGAGTTTTATTCAAAATTCGAAATTTACACATTTTCTCAAATATCTCGAGTACGGTCCATTTAAGAGAAATTATTTATAGGATAAAAATTATAGAGAATTATATTACAAATAACTTTTAGTTGAACAATTTTTATAAAAAATTATTTTTTTTACATTTTGTCAAATTTCTCGAATACGGACCATTTTAGGAAAATTTTGCATAAAACAAAAATTATAGATAATTATATAAGAAGTAACTTTTATTTGAAGAATTTTCTTCTCCAAACGTAAATAACAGATATATTCCATAAAATATAAAAATAACCACCTATAAAGTACCCCCCAGATGTTCCGACTCTGCCCAAAATCTAATCAGCTCATTGGACGCTGAAACAAAGCTTAAGTTTAAAATTTGGTGTTTTTTTGTGTATCAGTTCATGAGTTATGCGTTATACAGATACACACACACACACACACACACACACACACACACACACACACACACACACACACACACACACACACACACACACACACACACACACACACACACACACAGACACACACACACACACACACACACAAACACACACACACACACACACAGACAGACAGACAGACATCATCGCGAAAATAGTCAAAACGGATTCAGGGGACCTCAAAACGTAAAAATCCGTCGAAAACTCGAGGTCGAAAAAAATCATGATTCCTATACTTTCCTTATATCTGTATACAGATAGGAAAGTAAAAATTGTCAAAGAACAATTTGTAGGAAATTA
>OV651815.1:20046555-20090381 GCA_927349885.1 Psylliodes chrysocephalus | reverse complement strand
GACGAGGTAAGGTGTCTTAAAAAATCTATAGATTACGAGATTAAAGATTTAAAGCAGAAAGCTAATAGTTTAGAAGACGAAAATATTTGTATTGCCGTCGTATTTGCTTTTAATTCTTAATTATCTATTTAAACTTTTTATATTAAATGTTTTATACTTCCTATTTCCACTTTTTAACTAAATAATTATCTTTGTTCATAGAAATGTGCTAATGCACGTAGGTAGAGTTTATTTGGTTATTTAAATTAAATTTATATTAAATGACATTTTCTGCTGGACATTTAAATGTTTGTTTCCTTGTACCAAAGTTAAATGAAATCAAAATCATTCTATGTACTAAAAATTATATTTTCTGCATTTTCAAGACATGGTTAACCCCTGTCTTCGATTATAATGTATTAAAAATAAATACCTATTCATTTAATAGATCTGATAGAATAACTAAACGAGGGGGTGGTGTAGGAATCTATATAAAGGATTATATAAAATATAAAGTAAATATATGTGATTACTTTGAATGTTTAGAGCACTTGTGGATAAAATTTAAGCTTGATGGAATATAATATGCACTTTCTGTTGTATACAGACCACCAAAGTCAAATATACAACTGTTTACAAATATATTCGAAGATATTTTAATAGATATATATCCTGGTGTTGATAGAATATTATGTCTAGGCGAGTTTCAAATCGACCTTTTAAATGAAAATCCCAAAAAGTACAGCACCTACTATCTCTAGTTGATGTGTAACGCTAAAGGTGACAAAACAGAGACAACCAAATGTCCAGAGTATAGAAGGATGCTACAGGAGCAGAGAAAGAAGAAGATAGGTAGATTACAGAATTCGCGATAAAAATTCTATAAGATAACATAGACAGAGAAAGGGGGATCTTATATACAAAATCGCCGAAGATGTAAAAGCCGAGATAGTTATTATGGCAGAGCCAAACAAAAAGAAAGCCATCGGAGGAAAATTAGATATAGATAATAAAATAGATGTGGCAGTAATAATTAGAAATATCCAACTAAAGATAACTGGAAAAGGAAGAGGTGATGGTTTCGTATGGGTGAAACTGAGAGAACTAACGGTATTTGGATGCTATATCTCCCCTTACGTGGACCTGCAAATATATACAAATTTTTTGAAAGCTCTACGAAGATAGATGAAAAATCAGAACATGGAAATAATCATGGGAGGAGATTTCCACTCAAAATCGTATTTTTGGGGATCTGAAAAAGAGGATGAAAGAGGTGAAATACTGTCGGAATGACTAGCAGAACAAGACCTTATAATCTACAATAAAGGCGACGAGCCAGTTTTCATACGGGGAGATAGCAAGTCGTACATAGACGTAACGTTTAACACCAACAAAATTAGTAAAAGCGTTCATAAATGGAAAGTCCTAGATGTAGAAACACTTAGCTACCACCAATATATTCATATGAAATAATTGAACGGGATGGGGGACACAAAAATAAAAGAGAACGTAGATGATGAACAGTCAAAAATAGAACAAATCGCCAAAATAACACAAGAAGTAGGTTCTAAGTTGGAGCAGAATGACGAAAGAGAGCTAGATGTAAAGACTGCAGCCTGTAATATAACTTAAAAAAAAAGCTAACCTGAAACATAAAAAAATCCGTCTACTGGTGGATAGATGAGGTCGCAGAAAAAAAGAAGAGTCTGTATTAAATCAAAAAGAAAAATGACCAGAGTAAAAACGAAATACATTCAAATTCAAAAAATGGCCGCCATGGAAGCCTACAGAGAAAGTCGAGCAACCCTGAAGAAATCCATTGCTGAAGCAAAAATAAATGCCTGGAAAAAAGTGGTAGAAGAAGTAGACCAAGATCCATGGGGTAAGGGATATAAAATAGTAATGGACAAGCTAAGAAAAACCTCGCCACTAGGGCTGAGTGAAGAGAAACAAATGGAGGTGGCAGAAAAACTATTTCCATCACACCCCGTAAGAAAATGGGAGAGACTACCGGCGGACAAAGAAAATAGACCGATATTCACAAAACCAGGACCAGACGGTTTGTCCCTGGAAATCATAAAGGCAGTAGTAAATGAGCATCCTGACAGAGTACTGAAAGTTCTAAACGGGCTCGTTAGGAACGAACATTCCCCAAAGAATGGAAACTAACAAAGCTGGTGCTAATAGAGAAAGGTAAGCATGGGCAAAACAACAAGGCATATAGACCCATCTGCTTATTACACGTTCTCGGAAAACTACTAGAATAGTTAAAACTCTCAAGACTGAAAAGAGAAATTAAAATCAGTGGAGACCTAGCTGAACAAAAGACGGTTTTCTAAAAAAAAGGTCTACAGTCGAAACCCTTCAAAGAGTGCAAGAAATTGTTGATGATGCTAAGAAAATAGGAAGAAAAAGGTGTATTCTCGTAACAGTGGACGTACGTAATGCTTTTAACTCTGCCCCGTGGAACGGTATTCTAGAAAAACTTAAAAAGGAGACATATAGTGCCGTATGTCTACAACCTAATAGCTAGGCTACCTAGAAGAGAGATGGCTCTACGTGGGACAGAATGGAAAAATAGTCGTCACTTATGGAGTTCCGCAGGGTTCCGTACTAGGCATCAACCCTGTAGAACATCTACTGCGATGATATAATGAGAATTCCGGTACCGCGAGGAGTCAAGTTGATAGCCTACGCAGACGACCTTAGAATAGTGGTAACGGAAAAAGACTAGGAAAAACTGAGGGCAACTACAAATAAAGTACTCTCAAAGGTGACAAAGTGGCTATGCATAAAAATACTTAGCCTAACCCCAGAAAAAACAGAGGTGGTTATTCTAGCAGGAGGGCGAACGCAAATGGAAATAGAAATCAAAGTGGAAGGCGTGAACATAAAAAGCAAGGAATGTATTAGGTACCTGGAAATATACTTTGAAAGAAATATGATATATGTGTCAGCCTGTCAGAAATGTTGCAAAGAAGGCAAGTAAGGCAATCGAAAACATAAGCAAGCTTCTACCCAATATTGGAGGTCCACGGGAGGGGAATCGAAGAATACTATTCACAGTGGCGCACTCAATTATGCTTTATGGCGCCACCATATGAAGTAGAGCGTTGCAAAGAAAGATATATCAAGACATACTTCTAAGGGTGCAAATAAAAGCTGTGATAAGAATAACGAGCTCGTATAGGACCGCATCGACAAAAGCGCTATTGGTGATAGCCAGAACCCCACCCCTATATTTTCTAGTAGAATAAAGGTGCGCTATGCTAGAAGGAATAGAAAGAAGAACTATACAAAAGTGGTAAGAGGAATGGGAGGCAGAAACAAACGTCGGACAGTGAACAAAAAGACTTATACCCACTCTATATCCATAGCTCAAAATAAAGTATGGAGAAATACATATCACTTTACGCAATTATTCTTTGGGTACGGATACTTTCAGTCATACAGATTCAGATTTAAGGTGGCGTATAATGAAGAATGCATATACTGCAAAATCGAAGACACGCCCGAGCATACCTTTTTCGAGTGCGAAAGATGGATGACTGATAGAACTGAAGTAAAAAACAGTATGGGAAAGTTAACACCAAATAATATACTAAACAAGATGTTAGAAAAGAAAGGAAACTGGAATACCGTTAGTTAGTTTGCAAAACGTATAATAGGAACGAAAGAGAAGGATGTAAGAGAACTAGATGTACAAGTAAGGGTCCAAAACAACTAAAACTTCGCTCTTCCCAAGCAATTCCTACAGCAGTACCAGGAGCAGCTAGTTAAGAAGACCAGAGGTGTTTTAGTGGGTATATTGAGCTGATCTAAACGTTCTTAGGAGTTTCCCCACTATCCTATTGCGATTGACCCAAGCAAATAATGTCCTTAACGGATTTCACCTCTTAAAAAAAATAAAACTATGATTGAACCATTTGAGCTGAAACTACATATTTGTGATGATACACATTTTACTACTAACAGTATGACATTAATAAATCATTTATATGCGAATTTTAATTTAAGCAACTGTAGGGTAATATATACTGGTATAGGTCGCCATATTTTAATAAACTGTAAATTTGAAACTATGGCACAAAAACCTTTATTAAAAAAACATATGTATAGTAATTTAGCTAGAGTAAACCTAAATGATTTAGAAATACATGATTGGGATCAAATTTATCACATTGAAAATATAGATGAGAAAATAACATATCTTAATACTAATATATTAAACTTGGTAGAACAACATTCCCCTCTAAAAACTATACAATTTAAATGTAAAGTTCAAAAACCAACCTTGTATAACCGATAACATCAAGCTCATGCAAAAACTTAGGGAAAAAGCATTAAAAAAAATTTAAAAAATCGAAATATCCAGCACATTGGGAGTACTATAAAGAATTAAAGATCTATACCTCAGCTGCCACAAAACGAGAAAAGAAGGCATATATAGAGTTTAAACTTTTTAATTGCAATCGAAGGAAATATTGAATTTATTAAAAAAACTAGAGTTGAATAATTTTTTTTCCAGGGATGATCGTAAACCAGACACAAATATTATAGAATACTACAAAAATAATGTAATACCAACTATGGAATATACTCTTTTATTTACCTATACTACACAGGAAAAATTGTTCCATATTTTAAAAAATATTAAAACAAAAGCGGTTGGCTTTGATCAAATAAATATTGAAATTTCATTATTCTGTTATCTATTTATTGTTCCTTAACATATATTATTAATAACTGCATTGATAGTAATGTTTTTCCTACTGTATGAAAACATGCTTTTGTGATACATATTCCTAAAAATACGCACCCTACTCAATTTTCGAATCTATGAAGCATTATTATTCTTCCCACAATGTTTAAATTATTTGAAAAGGTTTTAGAAGAAGCGCATTTCCTCTTATGTCAACAAATTTAATATCTTGCCCTTAAACCAATCAGGGTTTAGAAGCAGATACAATTGCACAACGATCGGCAGGCTAACTTGTCTTGGCGGCAACGCTACGCGCATATCTAAGCGCACACCGCCATTTTGGGGTCCAACCTCTCAATCAAGCCAGTGGCGTCACTGCCGTCGTTTATATCGACAAAAACAAACAAGTTGCAGCAGCTCGGAATCAGTAGCGTGTGTCTTAAATTTATTTTGTTTGTGATTGTTGTGATGTGTGTATTATGAAGTTATTGTTACTTTTTTAGAATTATAGATATTTTTTAACACTTTTAATATATCAGTTGTTTTCCAGTGTTAATTTGTTAACTTTTATGTGTATTAATAGTTATTTTTGTATCTAGTGTGCGAAATACCAAAGTATTTCGCGCATGAGATGCAAACAAAATTTTTTCTACAAACGCCAAAAATATTGGTTTGTGCACTGGCTGCACCATTAATGTTAACATTGTAAATCATAAATAAAATTAGGTAGTGTTAAATTTTCTCACAATTTGAAAGCCTTAATTATTGTTATACATTAATAAATAAATGAAATGAAAATCCTAGGTTATGGGTCAGTTCGTCAGTTGTAAACCTATTAGTAAGATGTAGGTAGGTGCCTGGTTAACGTCACGTATAGCATCAATTTATATTTACTTAAGTAGGTATATTATTAAGATTTTAAGTTAAATGTTATATTTTAAACATCTTAAGTGTGCTCCCGTATGGAGTTGACAAAATGGAAAAAATCTTTATTTTTATTTTAAGGAAAATTCATTATAAAAAAAAATCTGTTTGACGAAAAAATAGGTTTACTGTATTATTGTTAGGTCAGGTGTATAGGGACTTAATAAATGAAGAAACATGAAATTGACAAGAGGAAAAAATATTTGTTATTGATTTTACGAAGAAAAGTCACAGTTTTCCTTAATAACTTCAAAAAGAAACTTTTTCTTGTAATTTTTTTCAACATGCAGAATTGTTTGTAAGGAGTGACTTTTTTCAGAAAAAAAATGATTATTAATCGTAATTGTGTTGTCCCCAAATATTGAAATGCTTAACAAAGATTTAATTCTGATATTCATTTTGATAATAATTATTCTAGATATGCGAATTTAATTATGTATTAACCAAGCTTTTTAATCTTAATAAATCTAAAGTATTTTAATTACATAAAGAAAGAAGATCTTAATTAGACATTAAAGAAATTATAAGTAGTAAATTAAAAATTAGTAATGAGTCACATACAATCAAAATCATGTTTTAAGCAGTTTTTTCGCTTTCAGCGATTGTTTTTTTGTTTTTTTTTTTTTTTCGTTTCAGGATTTATGGATGGAACTCTTGTTTTATTTCGCACGATTAAAGAAAAATGTTATTTAAAATAGCTGTTTATTCAGAAAATGTATATTATGTTTATTGTTGTAACCAATAAAGATTCTACAAATAATATTTAGTTAATATATAATTTTGTATTATTTATTTTACACTTCTAAAATTATTTAACATACAATTTTACATTTTTATTTGCATTTTCTAACACGCATGAGATGCGTATTAAAAAAATGCTATTAAAAATTTAAAATTCTTATATTTTGTCGAAGTAAATTCAAAAGCCCGCCAATTTTCAAAATAAAATAGCATTACATCTTTCTATATTACCGACTGAGTATTAATTGCACAAAGCTATCACATATGTCGCTGAAGGTAAACATGTTTCCAATTTCAAAGGACGTTCAAAAAATGTTTAAATTCATTACATTCTGGAACTGAAAACTGGGGATGCTTTACTTGTAAGGCTGCATGAAATTCGTAGGACTAGTAAGGATCAACCTCGTATATGTTATTAAGGGCAGATTCCACCGTTGTGTTAAACGAAGATTAAAAAGACTTTTTTACATTAACGATGTCATTTTAAACTTCGTTTAACACAACGGTAGAATTGGCCTTAAAGTTATATTTATATAGAAATTTCCAGGCCCTCAATAAAAACCAGCTTATTATTTGGCGCAATCTGTAGAGCATATTGTCTTTCTTAATGCTGTTCTTATAAGTTAAATTAAAATATATTTTATGTAAATTTTTACCTTTTTGTTTTAATACGACCCTGTCTATCAATACCATATTTTATTACAAAATGTTTAAATACTCGCCAAGGTCAAATTTTCTTAGTATAATATTTGTATACGATCAGCGGCAAGTGAGCCTGCTGATTGTTTCTTATGCCGTGGTTCAATCATAAGATAATAATGATGCATATATTCTAGTACTCATTGACTACTCCAAAACATTCGATACCTTAAATCATGATATAATTTTCTCTATATTTCACTACATTTGTTTGAGTAAAAATTCATGCTCAAGAGAAGACATAGCTTCAGGTACAAAACCGCTATGATTTGAATTAAATGAATCCATGAACCACAATGACGATTGTTATTTTTGTTTGGTGTTAACCGAAAAAATCGAGCCAAATGGGAATATCCTTCCATAGGATTGGCACATAGACGTCTCCTGAGCCCTAAGTCTACACCTCAATCTCAATCTGGTACTTTGCAAAAAGAGCCAAACGATTTTGAGACGAAAAACGACAGTAGTGATAGTGATTTTGAATGCGACCTGGGAACGCCAAAACTTAATTAGAGATCTGGGACTGTCAAAGTCAGCCAGAAATTTTGGCTTCAAGGCTAAAAGAAAGAAAATTGGCAACGAAATAAACTAAAATTTCTTATTACCGCACAAGAGAACAGAATTTCCTCAAATATTTTGCTGAGACAATTTCGTATTTTGTAAAGATGTACCTGGATTGATGGCTGCAATGGGATTACAAAATTATGTTTCTAGTGAGTGGCGTTTATTCATAGACTTGTCAAAACGGAGTCTAAAATGTGTTCTCTTATACAATGGGAATAAATTAGGGTCATTGCCTATTGCACATTCTACAAAAGTAAAAGAAGAATATACAACTAATGCGTTGGTTTTGGACAAAATTAAATATGTGGAAAATAACTGGATCATATGTGTTGATTTAAAAACGGTCAACTTTCTATTAGGCCTGCAAGGTGGTTACACAAAGTATCCTTGTCTTTGCTTGTGGGATAATAGAGCTAAAAATCAACATCTGATTAAAAAGAATTTGCCTGCTCGGAAAGATCTAGTTCCAGGATAACAAAACGTGATAAACCCACCTTTAGTGTCAAGAGATCGTATAATTTTGCCTATATTTTCGATGGGCCACAGATAAGATCATTAATAAAAGACACAAAATTTACGGACACTATGACAGAAAATGGAATGAGTTTGTTTGGCTTGTTCAACATTTTTTGGGAAATAAGAAAAGTTCTAACTATTCTCAACACGTTGAAAAACTATTGTCACTTTCAAACCCTTGGATGTAACATGAGCATCAAGTTGCACTTTCTTCACAACCACCTAGATTATTTTCCCGCTAATCTAAGAAAAGAACAGGGCGAGCGATTCCACTAGGATCTTCACGATGGAACAACAGTATTTGGGACTATATTTAAGAGCTAGTTAAAATCCAATAAGTAATATACGAATTAATTGCAGAAATTGTTACAAAAATCATAGAAGAACAAAACATTAAACAAACAAAAATAATAACCAGCCTTCTAAATACCGAAATAATTGAAATTAAAAAACTGTTAAGTCAAGAAAGTGAAAAAGTTCATAAATTAGAAAACGAAATAAAAGAGCTGAAAGAAAAAACTAAAAAAATAATTTAAATATTCCCATAAAAAAAGTCAAGGGTAATTATTATAATTAAAAAATAGAGAAAAACAAAAATATGAATAAAAAACTATGGGAGTGTGTCAAGAAATATCCAACCCACAAAACCAAAAGTAGCCAATCATAGAAATTGAAACACCCAATAATATAGTGAGTCAAAACCCAGTGGAAATAGCTAATATCTTCTGTGAGTATTTTACAAATGTTGGAAAGAAAATGGCCGATGAAATAAAAAGTAAAAAACGAGTCATCAATACCGTTAGGGAAAAAACAATAGCTAAAACAATATATATATCTGAAACAAATAATACTGAAATTATCGAAACTATTATGCGCTTAAAAAATAATAAATCTCCAGGATGGGATGGAATTCGTTCAGAAAATCTAAAAGAGGTACAGTTCATCAAATTTCTAGAGTTGTTCGACGCCCAGACAGAGAACGCGCTACGTGTGACTAAGATAGCTATTGTACAGTCTGCTAAACAAGTTATTTTAAATAGTTTTTAATATTTTTAGGTAATTAAATTTTAAAAGTGTGGAATAGTTTAGGGATTAAATTGGTCTGATTGGACTTTCTTAGAACGGTTTTAAAAGCAGCTAAAGACCCAAACAGCACAGTACGTCTTAAGTACGTACAGTTTTGGTACTGTACGTACAGGACGTAAAATGTACGTTTTAAGTACGTACACAATAGTACGTACCAGTACGTACAGAAAAGTACGTACTAAGTACGTACCTAAGTGTACGTAATCCTGGTTGCATACCTATTTTATTAAAATACCTATGCTTTTACCAAATTTCTGTTGACCGTAGGCCAAAAGATGCAAAGAAAAAAAGACGAAATCCAATTTATTTAACCTAACCTAAACTCTAAACTAAACTCGCTCGTTTTTTTTTTTAAGTGTTGCAGGCAACCACGTTTTAACAGATTGTTTTTTAGTTTTTCATGTTTAAGGATTTAACTATTAAGTGTTTCATTAAATAAATAATTGTGTATAATTTATTATAATTGAACAAGACAGTTCTTTAGACTTTTTAGTGCATGTTATAAGTACATATATAGTTTCGTCATTTTATTCTGGTGAGTGGTTTCATTTTAATTTTAAAAAAATTATGTGTAATAAATATAATTTATAGATATGTCATCCCATCCGATAGTAAACATTACAAAGATGCTACAAAACAATTAAAAAAGTTTAAGGAAATAAATAAATATTTTAGGGAAAAGAAGTGATATTTAATAGACCCTAATAATTTAATTTTGGATTTTGTCAAAAGGAGTATTGCTGGTGCCTTAATAACTAATAAGCTGGCAACAAATTATAATTGGCTGCAGTTGAAGTGGGTAAGATGTTTTAATTTTTTATTTTCGCATGCCAGTTATCATAAAGTCATTGCATTAAAACCTCTCAATCCAGTCAAAATTATTTTTGTATCTAATGAAATTGTGTTCTTCCAACCATTGGACTTCAAAAGTGACGTCGATATAGCTTAACAAAAAGAAATATAGGTGTTCCGATATTATAGAACAGTGGCAGAAACGAATTGGTTTTCAAAGGCATAAGGCCAAAACAGGTGGATACAAATGAGAGAGGTTTAGATCCAGGAGTATATTGACAATGATAATTTTGAACTGTGGAAACTATCGCTTACTTTACATCTTTTTGTTGTATTGTTTTTATTATATTGTTTATTATAAAAAGTACCAAAGTTAAGTTTCTAATTTGATATTATTTCTTTGCAGAAGGTTCTATAAAAAGTAGCAAATGGAAAGAGAAGAAGTTTGTAGAACAGGAAAATTGTGAGATGGCTAAGAAGAGCTGATGATCGCCTAAAAACTTTCAAAAAGATAGCAAAACAATTTAAATTATTCTTTTAATGTAAAAAATTAAATAAATACAAATTAACTTGTTTACTTTTCTTTTTAATGCACTAATACGTACATTATACATCATAAGTAAGTACCAATAAGGATGTAAAGTACGTCTAAAATATGTACTCTATTGGAATAAGTACAAACATAGTACGTACATTAAGTACGTACACAGTATGTACATTAGGTACGTACAGAGTACGTACATGAGGTACGTACAGAGTACGTACATGAGGTACGTACAGAGTACGTACATTAGGTACGTACAGAGTACGTACATTAGGTACGTACAGAGTACGTACTTTAAGTACGTACTAGGTACGTACCGTCGTTTGGAAAATGTACGTATTATGTACGTACTATGTACGTACTTCGTACAGTAAAGTACGTACATGGTACGTACTTTACGTCCCATCAGTACGTACATAGTACGTCTTATGTACGTAAGTGTGTTTGCTGGGATAGTATGTAGAATTGAAAATAATTATTATGCCATAAAAGGTGTTTTGGAATTCCTTCAACCTTTTGAAATTGAGTCAGAAAATATAAATTTTATAGGATAGCGGAAAATACCTATAATTTTTTTGTACGCCTTTGTAAATCGTGGAAATAGTTTATATTTTATTTCTACCTTATTAAGGAAAATGGTACCTATTATTAATAACGGTTGTTTCTGAAACATTACTAAAATTTTCGAAATTTTGTTTTTCTACAAAATAATAAACTATACTATTTAGAAAAAAATTTATTTCTCTTATAATTTTATAAAAAATAACAGCGGAATATTTACATTTCTTGATCTATTAAACAAAACGATAAATTATCTCGACGAATGACACCATGTTCTAGTACGGAAGCTAGCTTTACATTTTTGTTGGTGGTTTCATGGGTTTCATATCAATTTTTTGTAATTGTAGTTTACACGTACATATACCTCTTAACACTTGTTTGCTTTATTAAAAAAGTATGTTGTTGTGATTTACGTCGAAATAAGTCAAAAACAAATTGAAACCCCATATAAAATCAAAAAGGAGAAACGGAAAAAAATTGAGCCTGTAAATGAACACAACTCAGAAACAAAAATAGCTATCTAATAATAAAAACATAAAATTTGATTCTTGTGCAGCTTCATCTATATCATTAACTGTTTTTGGTTTTTTAATGGTTTTTCTTGGTGATGAAAATTCCGATATCTCACGGTTATCGATTCTTTTTCTCTCTCCAGAAATGCGGACGACAGTGTTTTTAGATACTCCTGTGGCTGCAGCAACACGATCATTTACATTTTTAAATGGTATTGAAGGTGAATTAAAGTTTCCTTCTCTTCTCATAAACTCTATAACATTGGCTATTATTTCGCGAGTTTGACTGTTAATCACGCGGCCTCTTAATTTGCTATTAAACTCCATACTTAGGTTCTATTAAACTGTAATGAGCAAAAAACACAAACGAAAATAAAAGAAATGTTTTAGCGAAATTTACATCTGACATTTACGTCTGAATGAAATAGTGAAATACTTGATGCGCAGAGTGTACTTTCATTGCGTAAATCCATCGGGATGCCTGTCAGTAGTGCTTTCTCTGTCTAGCCGTCGAAAGCCTCTAGAAATTTGATGAACTGTAAGTAAAGAAATTGCACCTATCCTGTGTTACTTATTCAATCGTTCCGTTCAAAGCGGCACATTTCCGAAATCCCTAAAATTAGCCGAAGTTTTACCACAATATAAAAATTGCGATAAGTTGAAACCTTCTAATTATCGACCAATTTCATTAATCTCCACTATTGCTAAGATATTCGAGAAGATATTACAAAAACGTATAACATAGTTTCTTAATAAATACAACGTTCTTTTCAAAAATCAATATGGTTTTCAAGAAAATATGTCAACGTCCGATGCCATAGCCGACTTGGTTGGCAGAATAAATAACTCCCTTGATAAAAAACATCTTTCCATAGCCATATTCATTGATTTAGCCAAGGCGTTTGATACGGTAGACCACAAAAAATTAATATCTGTTCTTGAAAACATAGGTCTCAGAGGAGTTGCTTCAAAATTATTGCAAAGCTACCTCACAGATAGAACACAATATGTGCGTATTGCAGGAGATGTAAGTAATCCTATGGTAATTTAATATGGAGTTCCCCAAGGAACTGTGTTAGGTCCTACACTTTTCAATATTTATTTGAATGATTTATTTTTTCAAGAAATTAACGGTAATACTGTAAGTTTTGCGGACGATACAGCCATTTTCTATGAAGGAAATAACTGGCAACAATTAAAAAGCACAGTTCAGAATGATTTTACTACTATCGCTAATTTTTTTGAGAGCAGATTACTAACAATTAATTTTAGAAAAACTTTCCTTGTCCCTTTTACATCATATAGCAATTACTTACCGCCTTTTAAAGAAATTAATATAAAAATCGAAAATGAAACTATTATTATAAAATCTACAAATAAAATAAAGTATTTGGGAATATATATCGACTCACATCTGCCATGGGAAGAACAGATTAACTATATTATAAAAAAGCTAAGATTCGTCTTATGTAAATTCAGAAACCTTTCCACTTTCCTCCATGTGAGATATTTAAAAATCCTCTACTATGCATTAGTTGAAAGTCATTTCTCATACGGTATAATAGCATGGGGTGTAGCAGGTGCCACTTTAATTAATAACTTGCAGAAAATACAAAAAAGTATATTAAAAACAATATTTCACCGACCTAGAACTCACCCAACAATAGATCTTTATCAAGAAGCTGGAGTATTAGATATTTATCAGTTATTTGCAAAAATTATTATTACAAAACAACGTAAAGACAAACACACTTTACTATCAGTAAGTCATGACCACGCAACTCGATATAAATTAAATAATGTTGTAATACCTAAAGCCAAAAAAACTATAGGGCAAAAAAGTTATGCTTACCTGGGTCCCAAATTATATAATGAAATACCGTTAGAATTAAAGAGCATTTATTCCCTAAATCTATTCAAAGTAAAAATAAAAAAATGGATATATTCTATCCCTACTGCGAATCTGCAACGTTTTATTTCAACAAATAACGAATGTTATAGTCTGGTTTACTAGTTCAATTTAATAATTTGTCTAGAAAAAAAAATAGTTGATAAAATGTAAATATTAATATTAAATTAAACTTAGTATTACGTAACTGTTTTTCATATTATTCCAAATATTATTTTTGTATAATTTTTCAATTTTTGTATAATATTGTAATATTGTGTTTTATTAAGACTGCTCGTCCTAAATAACCAATAATAACCCATGCTCAAGGATTCTTTTTGTGGGTGTTTCTGTTTATTTATCTCGAACGAACTTGATATACATTATACATTGTTTTTATATTATTTTTGGTAAATACATTATTATTATTATTATTATTATTATTATTATTATTATTATTATTATTATTATTATTATTATTATTATTATTATTATTATTATTATTATTATTATTATTATTATTATTATTATTATTATTATTATTATTATTATTATTATTATTATTATTATTATTATTATTATTATTATTATTATTATTATTATTATTATTATTATTATTATTATTATTATTATTATTATTATTATTATTATTATTATTATTATTATTATTATTATTATTATTATTATTATTATTATTATTATTATTATTATTATTATTATTATTATTATTATTATTATTATTATTATTATTATTATTATTATTATTATTATTATTATTATTATTATTATTATTATTATTATTATTATTATTATTATTATTATTATTATTATTATTATTATTATTATTATTATTATTATTATTATTATTATTATTATTATTATTATGTTTTGGTATCACTATCTCTAGGATAGGTGGGACAAATGCAAGATCGGCCATGGCAAGATTCTTGCATTTTTATTATATAGAAACGTTTAGGAATGTGCGTACAATAGAGGTAGTGGATAGTATCACTGCCTTTTGGATAATCGCTAATTTATTGGCAATTTCCAGCATCCTCAGATTGTTAGTGAGTGACTTTGGTACTACACCGGTGGAAGATATAATCAACGGGACTACAGACACACTCTCCTGGCGCCACATTTGTTGAATTTCCTGCCCAAGTCTCTGGTACTTTGCTTCCTTCTCAGCGTAGTAAGTCAAGATGTTGTGACCATTTGGGATTCCTATGTCAATTAACAAAACTCGTTTTCTTGATTTATCAACGATGATGATGTCTGGCCTATTGTGGACTATAGTACGGTCTGTTAGTACCGACCTATCCCAGTACAACTTATGCGTAGAGTTTTCCAAGACAGGACTAGGCTCGTACTTGTAATATGGTATCTCTTCGCTCAGGAGGCCATGTAAGCAAGCCAAACTTTGATGGACAATCTTAGCTACCTGATTGTGTCTCGAGAGATATTCCCTTGGCACTAGTATTGGGCAAGCGCTTGTTATGTGTTGGATGGTCTCGGATTGTTGATGACATTTTCTGCACAAGTCATTTTCCACTTGAGCCCTTATTATGTACTTAAGGTAGTTTTTGGTGGCAATAACTTGGTCTTGGATCGCTATCATGAATCCCTCTGTCTCTGCAAATATGTCGGCTCGTCCTAACCATCCATTCGAGGCCTTAGAGTCGACATAGGGTTGGCTGAGGAGGCTTGCATGACGACCATGTAGAGGTTTGGAAGTCCAGTCCTGTTTCTTCCCTTGTATATAAGTCTCATCCGAGACTAATTCTCTAGTATCATGAGATAGGTCCAAGGGTGTGTATCTGTTGTCTGCTTTTATTACGGCTTGGTAGAGGGCGCCGTCCTGTTTCTTGAAATATTTTTGCAATCCCTGGGTCTGTTTTTGACACATCCTGTCGATATCGATCATCGCGCGTCCTCCATCTTGGCGCGGAAGAGTTAATCGTTCCAGTGCTGACTTAGGGTGAAGTATTCGATTTTTTGTTAGAAGCTTACGTGTGGCTCTCTCAATGTCCCTGATTTCCGTTTCTGTCCACTTCACCACTCCAAACGTATAAGTCAGAACTGGAATGGCAAACGTATTTATGGCCTTAAATACATTTTTACCATTTAAGGAGGTCCTGAGGATATCGCCTATTCTTTTCAGATATTGCTCCGTTACTCGGTGTCGAATCTCCTTGTGTTTTACACGTTCTGTTTGTTGAAGGCCTAGATATTTATATGTGTCATCTTGATCCATCGCGGCAATAGAGCCTTCATTAATTAGGTTAAATCCATGAAGAATCACCTGACCCTTATCGATACTTAGTCTTCTACATTTGTCCAGCCCAAAAGACATCCGAATGTCGTTGGAAAAACTCTCTGTTAGTTGTAGCAAATTAGTTATATGGGTCTCAGTGGAACCGTACAGCTTAATATCGTCCATATATAGTAGGTGGCTAAGTCTATACTGTATTGCGTTTTCTCCTTTAATAAGAAAACCATACCTAGTACTATTGAGAAGAGTGGACAGTGGGTTTAGTGCTAAACAAAACCACAATGGACTAAGACTATCTCCTTGGAAAATTCCTCTTTTGATTGGGATAAGCTGAGACTGTATAGTACCCTCGTTGTGAAAAAGATACAGAGTGGTCTCCCATGATGACATCATATGTTTTAGTGTTTTAACTATGATTGGTGCTACTTTGTATATTTCTAAGACCCTAATAAGCCAAGAATGAGGCACACTGTCAAAGGCCTTTTGATAGTCAATGAAGGCTGTAAATATGTTTCTCTGTTTATGGTAGGCTTGCTCCATAAGTTGTTCTTTACATCCCTGGGAGTTTTTGATGCATCCTTTTTGCTCTATGGCCAACACAGAGTTCTGATTTAGATGTTGGTATATTCTATCAGCTATACACGCAGTCATTAATTTATACAGAGTGCAGAGGCAAGTGATGGGGCGGTATTTAGAGGGATCTTGTGTGTTGTTTTCATCTTTGGGAAGTAGAAACGTCTTACCCCTAGTGAAATACCAGGGGATTTGTTGTGGGGACTGGAGGAATTTTACAAAATATGTTGCCACATATGGGTGGATACAACTAAACCTCTTTAACCAAAAGTTATGAATACCGTCTGGGCCTGTGGATTTCCAGTTTTGGGTTTTGTTCACTGCTAAAGTGACATCCCGTGCTGAAAATTCCACATTATCCATGCCAGGTATTTCAGATACTCTTTCTTCTTCAGATGTTATCCATGTTGCATTTTCTTCATGTTCAATTTCATCCGTCCATATTTTGCTCCAAAAGTCTACTATTTCTTCTTGGGATGGTGGTTGCATTATATTTATATTTCCATTTCTTAATCCTCTGTAGAAAACTTTCTCGTTCCGTTATTATTATTATTATTATTATTATTATTATTATTATTATTATTTATTATTATTATTATTATTATTATTATTATTATTATTATTATTATTATTATTATTATTATTATTATTATTATTATTATTATTATTATTATTATTATTATTATTATTATTATTATTATTATTATTATTATTATTATTATTATTATTATTATTATTATTATTATTATTATTATTATTATTATTATTATTTTTATTATTATTATTATTATTATTATTATTATTATTATTATTATTATTATTATTATTATTATTATTATTATTATTATTATTATTATTATTATTATTATTATTATTATTATTATTATTATTATTATTATTATTATTATTATTATTATGTGTTATTTGTGGAGTAGTATCTCATCTTAGCTGTCTTAAATCTGTAAGAAATGCTACAATAATTGATGACAACACATGCAATTGTTGCTCTGACAATACCAGCGAACAAACATCAACTGTGAGTCATAAGCCATCTAATTCAAATTCTGAACTGGAAATGAAAGTAACGTTTCTTGAAGAGATTATTAGAAATAAAGATATGATTATATATAATCAAGATATTGCTATTAAATCATTGCAAGGCCAGGTTGATTTGCTGAAAACTGGATCTCTTGTGAAAGCGTCCATACAAACAAATAAAACAAAATCTCCACCAACAGATTTTAATGCAAATCATCGTCACACGGTAACTAAAGAAACTGAAGGTAACTCATCAAAAACTCCATTCAGCAGAACAGTAGTATCGTCCGCTATTGCTAATGCTCAAACCTCAAATTCATGCCATGATTTAATACATTTGAACAAAGAGTCCACCTCTCATAGAGAATATTCCCATTTGAAATCTAATAAATCTACAAGGAAACTCTTGACAGGAAATATGAGTGTTGAGTCCAACTTTAACTTAAAGGCATCAATCTCCCAAGATTTTAAATATTTACATTCTACTAAGTGGGACCCCGACACCTTAGAAGATGAATTGTCAAAATATTTGCAAAGTATTCTGCCAGCTATAAGGGTCGAAAAATTGAATGCAAGATACCCTCTAGATTATGCATCCTTTAAAATCTCAGTTCCTGCTGCTGACATTGATAAAATCTTACAACCAGAATTGTGGCCAAGTGGTGTAATTATCAATGAGTTTTTTCCGTCAAGGTTTTTTCCGTCAAGGTTTCATGGAAATCGCACCGGAAAATTCAATAATTAGGAAGAATGCTGTTCAATTCTCACGTAATATTTCTATTTTTCATTTAAATGTTCGGAGTCTCACAAATAAATGCCATGAATTATCAATATTTTTTAATGACAATGTATTTGATATAATTTGTCTTTCAGAGCATTGGCTAAATAAATCATGTTTAGACGTAGTAAAATTAAATGACTATGTATTAGTGTCTGACTTTACTCGAGACAGCAAGCAACATGGGGGAGTGGCAATATTTTCAAAACCAAATGTTAAATGTAGACAAATTGATTTGATTAACTTTTCAATTATTTATGATGCCGAGTTCTGTGGAGTAGAAGTAAATAATTCTTCAACTGTTTTAATTGCTGTTTACAGATCATCCAGTAGAAATAATTTTAATATTTTTAAAGATCAGTTAATTAAGCTTCTTGAATACTTATATAAAAAATATAGTAACATTATATTAGTGGGCGACTTTAACTTAGATTTTCCTGAGAATGGGAACGATGCCAATATTATTTGTAACATTTTTCAATCTTTTGGTTTATATTACACGATAAGCGAACCTACTAGATTTGTTTTAAATAGCGAATCTTGTTTAGATAATATTATTACCAACTTTGATCCAGGTATTATAGAAGTAGGAACGGTAGACCCAGATATATCAGATCATAATGGTCAGTATATTTTTATCACTATGCCAGAAGAAATAGATAACCGAGAGGTTATTACTTCCAAAAGGATTATTAATAATAAAGGTATGGCTAAATTTGTTAACTTTTTATCGTTAATTTCCTGGGATGATTTAATTTCGAATAACACCAACGCCTTAGAATTAGGAACATCTATATTGGATATTCTAATGCATAATGTTGATACATGTTTTCCGGAAAAAATAATTAAAGGACAAAAACAAAAGATAAAATGGTTCAATAGTAAGTTACGTAATATGAGAAACGACGTTACTAATGCTAAAAGTGTATTCAAACTTACAAAATCCGGATCTGACTGGTGCAAGTATAAAATTTTAAACAAAACCTATAAAAAAGCTATTAGGGACGAGAAAAAAACAGCATATGCTGATATTATTACTAATTCGGATGATAAAATGAAATCTTGTTGGAAAATTATAAATTCTGAAAGGAAATCCGTATCACAAAAATCAATGTGCTCAAAAATATCTCCAGAGACATTTAATCAATTCTTCATAACTATATCTGACACAATATTAAAGTCTATAGAGAATTCTAAAAATGATTCAAATTTTTTTTTAAATAAATTGACTAAACCTTCTTTTTCTTTTTTTATGAGTCCAATTTTGGAGAGTGATGTATATCAAGCAATATTGAAATTGAGTAACTCGACTTGCTTAGACCATTACAACATAAATAGCAAAATGATTAAGCAATCTGCGGACTTTTTAGTGTCGCCTCTTACAATTTTTTTCAATAGATGCGTGGAAGAAGGCTGTTGGCCAGATCTCCTAAAAATTACAAAAATTTTACCATTACACAAAAAAGGTAATAAGGAATCACCTGGAAACTTTAGACCTATTGCAATCCTGCCAACTATAAACAAGGTTTTTGAACTTATTATTAAAGATAAACTGATTTCTTATCTAGAATCAAAGTCTCTATTAACCGATTGCCAATTTGGTTATCGGAAAAATAAATCCACAATTCGCGCTATCGTCAGTCTCTTAGAGGAGGTAGTCCAAAAACTAGATGAGGGTATCAGCACAGTTGCCACTATGTACGACTTAACGAAAGCTTTCGACTGCGTTCCTACAGACATCTTATTACAGAAATTGGAATTTTATGGGATTAGAGGTAAGGAGCATAAACTTTTTGCTTCCTATTTAAAAAATAGGATGCAGTACGTTGTTTGCGACAATAAAAAATCGGCTGTCCTACCGATATCAAATGGAGTGCCGCAAGGATCGATATTGGGACCTATATTGTTTATTATATACATTAATGACCTACCGGAGACTATTGAGAAGTTCTGCATCCTTTTCGCCGATGACACCACAATACTATCAGATTCTAAACTGATGGATGATGGTGGACTGATAAGGGACTGGTTCTCAGCAAACAGATTACAACTAAACGAAGGTAAAACAAATCATTTGTTGTTCAGCTCAGACAAATGGGCCTCAAAATCGGACCCTGTTAAATTGTTGGGTGTACATTTGGATACTAACTTAAATTGGACAACTCATGTAAACACTCTCTGCTCTAAATTAGCAACCCAAATATTTGTTATTAGACAGTTGAAATACTGCATACCGAATTATCTACTAAGGTCTATTTATTATGCTATATTCCACAGCAACCTTTCTTATGGTGTATTATTATGGGGCAACTCAACTAATGCATCAAAAGTGTTTTCTTTGCAGAAAGCGGTAGTAAGATTAATTGACAATGCTCCTAAAAACACTCCTTGTCATTCTATATTTAAAAAACTTGAAATACTGCCTCTCCCTTGTGTGTATATTCTTGAAACTTTGATAGAAACACATAAAAATTTAGACATCCTAAATCGGCATAGAGACATACATAATTATGAAACTAGAAATTGTCAAGATTTTGTAATCAATAAATATAGGATTAATATGGCCAAGAACAATAGTCTTGACATTTCATTGTACAACTATTTTAGGAAATATTTTACACATATCAATTTGGACTCGATGACACACATTCAATTTAAAAACATTACAAAAACCTTTTTATTAAATTATTGTTTTTATAGCATTGACGAATTTATAAACGAATTAAAATAATATATACACTATTTGTTCTTTTACCACTTTTTATATTTATTGGGTTTATGTATTGTGTTTAAATTATTGTATCAATACTTTTAGAAATCTTGATGTTAATTTTTTAATAATTGTATTTGTATTTTGTTACTGTTATCATGATGTTATATTTTATTTCATTGTATTTTAAATTGTATTTTAAATTGTATTTTAATTGAATATTTTATTCTAATGTCACATTTTACTATTTATATTATTACAATTATTGACCTGACTTCAAATGTACCTCAATGTATGTAACGTAGTCAATAAACATTCTATCTATCTATTATTATTATTATTATTATTATTATTATTATTATTATTATTATTATTATTATTATTATTATTATTATTATTATTATTATTATTATTATTATTATTATTATTATTATTATTATTATTATTATTATTATTATTATTATTATTATTATTATTATTATTATTATTATTATTATTATTATTATTATTATTAATATTATTATTATTATTATTATTATTATTATTATTATTATTATTATTATTATTATTATTATTATTATTATTATTATTATTATTATTATTATTATTATTATTATTATTATTATTATTATTATTATTATTATTATTATTATTATTATTATTATTATTATTATTATTATTATTATTATTATTATTATTATTATTATTATTATTATTATTATTATTATTATTATTATTATTATTATTATTATTATTATTATTATTATTATTATTATTATTATTATTATTATTATTATTATTATTATTATTATTATTATTATTATTATTATTATTATTATTATTATTATTATTATTATTATTATTATTATTATTATTATTATTATTATTATTATTATTATTATTATTATTATTATTATTATTATTATTATTATTATTATTATTATTATTATTATTATTATTATTATTATTATTATTATTATTATTATTATTATTATTATTATTATTATTATTATTATTATTATTATTATTATTATTATTATTATTATTATTATTATTATTATTATTATTATTATTATTATTATTATTATTATTATTATTATTATTATTATTATTATTATTATTATTATTATTATTATTATTATTATTATTATTATTATTATTATTATTATTATTATTATTATTATTATTATTATTATTATTATTATTATTATTATTATTATTATTATTATTATTATTATTATTATTATTATTATTATTATTATTATTATTATTATTATTATTATTATTATTATTATTATTATTATTATTATTATTATTATTATTATTATTATTATTATTATTATTATTATTATTATTATTATTATTATTATTATTATTATTATTATTATTATTATTATTATTATTATTATTATTATTATTATTATTATTATTATTATTATTATTATTATTATTATTATTAATATTATTATTATTATTATTATTATTATTAAGGCTACTAGAATGCACACATGATGTCTGATTATTGTTGGAGCATTCAGAACAGTTCTATGGGTTTAACATTTGCAAGGAAGTCTTTTTCACTTTAAGAACTAAATAAAATATGATTAACTTTAAACAAATTGTGTTTTACTATGAAACGGCCATGTGTCATATTTTCTAAACTAGAGCTAATACAGTTTAGATTACAGATTTGAAGTCTTCATTAAAAATTAAGCTAGTGTCTTGTAATATAACTCAATCATTAGAAGTGCTGCTGTATAGTGTTATCTCTAATGACTGGCCTATAGGAGGGAATACATTTACAATATAAGAAGTTAAGGGCACTTGCAGTATATTCATTCTGTATATTTATCAAGGAAGCATATAAACTAAACTATACTAAACGAAGCACAAAAACACTATTATAATGCTAATTTATATCTAAAAAAAATGCAGAAGCAAAAATAATTTAAAAAGCGAAAAATACAGAAGCCTCTTATTTTCCTTAGTGAGACAAAATGATTTATTTTCGGGTTTCAGGTATATTATCGGAAGTACTTTTTCTTACATAATCAAACGCATAATATAAAGGTAGCTCCAACGCAATTTAATGACTTACAATTAAAAGTAAACTAAGAAAATAACGTCCTCGCGAACGTTGTAACCGGTTTTTTTATTTTTATTTGGACGCGTCCGGCATTCCAACATAAAAACATCTGGTACCAACCAACTTGTGCCTAATTAAGGATGTTGTCACTTAAGCCTAAAGAGTTTCAGTTATGTCAAGAAGTGAAATGTGTTAGTTTTAATATAATTTTTTAATTAAAAAACGACTTCAAAATCGTGCAGATACCCTTAAAAATTGATATTTTTGATTTTCTCATAGATCATCAGATCCTGATCAGTTGTATATGGAACTTGTCCCCTTTCTAACAAAAAAATAATCATAGAAATCGGACAAGGTGGTAAAGAATTATCGCTAAACATACATAAAAAATGAAGAGTTTGAGGATTTTCTTATGGACCCAATTATTAGATTTTAACAAAATTAATATGGGACCACCCTGAGGTACCCCCTTTCTAACAAAAAAAGAATCATTGAAATCGGACTCCGTGTTAAAGAATTATCGCTAAACATACATAAAAAAAATATTGAGAACCTCCTTCTTGTTTGAAGTCTGTTAAAAAAGTAAAATCAAAAAATTATAATATATCCTTCTGATATTTTATATCCCAAAAATCGACTATTATTATGCTCATCAAAATTATTTAGGAAAGTTAATTACTTACGTCAAATTTGTTTCTTTATGATACTTTAGTGATGGTACAAAACGACATATATAAATCACTGAACAATTGAATTTAAGATGTATTCTTTAAACACTCTATTAATTATCCATTGTTGACACTTATCTTGTTTTAAAATCCATAAATTAAAATATTATGAGTACCTTTTATCTGAAGATTGTACAACAGTAAAATGCATATATGTATACTTAAATCATGATTCATTGAAAACATTGTTTAAACAAATATAAATAAAATTAAAAATTTTTCATAAAAAAAAACAATAACCGGTCTATTTATATTTCTATAATCTATCTATCAGACCTGGATAAAGCACCAAGCACCAAGCCCTTTGGAAAAGTAATTTTTGGCATCAAGCGCTTAAGCACTTTGGAAATTCTAAGTGCTTGAAATTACCAATTATCAATAAAAATAATGGCATAATTCAATTTCTAAGCACCAGTTACTCAAAAATGCTTGAAATCATTGTTGGTTACTTGAAGGTGCCTGTAAGCACTTTTTCTCAAATAAATTGCCAAGCACCAAGCAGTTATTACTTTTCTAATTGGTTCCGTCATAATTAAGCAACGTGTTTATTTTAAAAATGAATAAAAATCAAAACTAACATTTTTGGTTGAAAGTGATAACAATCAAAACCAAGTTTTTGTTCTTAATTTATTAGTTTACACTACATGACACAAAATACAATAAACATTAAAAAAGCAATAGAAAAAAAAAAGTATAAAAGTATTGTCACGAAGGAGGAAGGTACATGAGAGCCAGTAGGTACCAACAGATAATCAGTTCTAAGAATCTGTAGTTAAAATGTTTTTTTTTTTTATTTATTTAGACTAATTGATAAGTAGCCATTGCTCTATCAAATAATAAAACAGCACACTATACTTGTATTATAAAACATTTGTTTACAAAATTTTAGCAAATAAGTACTTATGTTCTACTTATACATGAAATATATACAGGGTGGTCCACCCACCCACTCACTCTGTATATCCAAAACTAAACTTTTTTAAAAAAATCGGTTATCACGGTGAGATGTATATTAGAAAAGGCAACAATTTAAAAATAATTTCAATAATACAGGGTGCTCCAGGAAATTGGAATATATCAAAGTTAGGTTTTTTAATCGGGACACCCTATATTTTATTGAATTTTTGAAATCTATAAAGAAAATTAGTGTAACTTTGTTGAGGGGTTGAGTCTATCAGTTTTGATGTATTCGAGGATTTTCAAAAATTTCGGGTGTTTAAAAAATGCAAATATATCCTACATTTCTTAATATTTCAAATTGATTTTTTTAAGGTACATTAAGCGTCTTCTGGGCTGTAACCTCAAATACTTACTGATCAAAAATAATATATAGGGTGTTTACGAAATACTATTTATTATACGTAGATTTAAACACTAAAAACTTCGTTATTTTAAATAGAACACCAAATATATTTTAACGTTATTTGAAGTATCTTTCGAAACCCTTTCAAACGGTGTAGGTATTCCCTACACCTATCTGTGATAGTTTTACTAACATTGTTACATTTTTTTTTTGAATAACGAATTACAAATAAATACAAGATTTATTTATATATATAAACGGGACATTCCCCTTTTAGTTAAATACAATGTTATGTATAGCATTACACAGTATAATTTCGATTAATAAAATAAAGTTACAAATTAAATAATACAAATAATAGTTAAAATAGATAAAATACAAATAGTACTATAGTACAGTTAATAAAGTACATTTATAAAAAAATAAGTAAAAATACACCTTTAATAAGTACCATTACAATACCTTATACTAAACTGCACCCCTGAGAGTCTCCATAAATGAGCTGACGGAGCTAAAGAAATCGAGGTCAGCACGGTAAGTATTTGCGAACCTAGCAGAACGAACAATGAAGGTATTACGTCCATAATTCGTCCTGTGGAAGGGTATTTGAAAAATGTTCGCTGAGCGGGTTGTCCTGGGTGGGACGTGAATTCCTATCTCTTGCAACAATTGAGGACACGGTACTCGAGAATTAAATATGTTATATAACATTATGAAATCTTTCTTGTTTCGACGGCTATTAATAGATTGGATATTCAAATCTGTCTCCAATTTAGAGTAGTTAATATCTTCGACTCCAATACCCTGCTTATAGGCCACATAACGTAAGAACTTATGCTGGACTCTTTCTAATTTGACAATATGTGAGACATAGTTTGGGGACCAAACACATGAAGCGTATTCTAAATGAGTTCTAACTAAAGAACAATATAAGATTTTAAGTGTGTTGATGTTTGAGAAATCCTGAGTAGTTCTTTTTAGAAATCCTAACATCTGTAGAGATTTGTTGATAATATTTGAAATATGTGGAACAAAAGATAGTTGTGAGTCAAAGTTGACCCCTAGATCTCTAATAATATTGCAGTTCTCCAAGATATTGGCACTGATTGTATATTGAAAATTAATTGTATCACGAGTTCGATGGAATATGATAACATTACATTTATCCGAATTTAGGCTCATTCCATTTAAGTCACACCAATTGACTAAGTTATCTAAATCAGACTGCAATGACACACAGTGAAGGTCAGATGATACTGTAGAGTACAGTTTGAGATCATCTGCAAATAAAAGGAATTTACCAAAATGAAAACAGGATTTAATATCGTTTACAAATATATTAAAAAGTAGTGGTCCTAGATGTGAGCCCTGCGGGACGCCTGAAGGTACGTGTATGCCGTATGACTTGTAATTTGAAATATGTACAATTTGACGTCTATCAATTAAATAGCTTTCTAACCAATTTAAAAGTGATCCATTTACCCCAGCCATTTTCAATTTGTGGATTAAAACTCTATGGTTTACCCGGTCAAAGGCTTTGGAGAAATCAGTATAAATAGAATGCACTTCATATCCATTTTCAAGGGCATTTGACAGGTAGTGGGAATATGTTAATAAATTTAATTCTGTTGAACTTTTACGTCTAAAGCCAAATTGTTGATCTATGAGTATATTGTTAAGTGAAGATGTTAAAGGTTCGCAAACCAGATTTTCAAATAATTTTGGTATAGTACTCAAGATACTGATTCCTCGATAGTTCTTTACTTCGGATTTGTTGCCAGATTTAAAAATTGGTGTTATATAACTTATCTTCCAGACTGTTGGAGATAATAAATTAATTTAATAGATGTTCAAAATTATGACTGTCTTCTTGAATACACATTGTGATCCTTCGTTCAAACGAATTTCTTACTCTTTTTAGCATATCCGGCGTAATAGTTGCAAATGCATTCTTAATTCGTTCCTTCATATCTTCTGGCGTGGTTGCTAGGATATTGTATACAAGACTCTTTATGTAACCCCATAAAAAAAGTCTGGGGGTGTTAAACAGGGTGATCTAGTTGGCCAATGGCATGGGCCTCCTCTTCCTATCCATTTATTAGGAAATTTCCGGTCTAAGTAATTTCTCACGTCTCGCGCAAAATGAGAAGGATCACCATCTAATTGTAGCCACATTTGTTGCCGTACGTTCAATGGTATATCTTCGAGAAGCAGCCAAAAATCTGAACGAAGGAACCTCAAAAAAATATTTTTCCATTTAGATGACTATTAAAAAAATATGGGCCTATAACTTTCTCTCCAATAATCCCCCCATAAACATTTATGCTCCATCTGTTTTGTCGGTCAATAGTTCTAAATAGGTGCCGATTTTCTGTATCATAGTAATGGAAATTATTGCGATTTACTAAGCCATTGTTATGGAAAGTGGATTCGTCTGTAAATAAGACAAAATCGAAAAAGTCTCTATTTTCTCCTACCTGTTTTAGCGCCCATAAACTAAAATCTATGCGTCGTTGAAAATCAGTACCATATAAATGTTGATGAAATTGGATATGGTAAGGGTGGAATCGGTGTTTCTTGAGAATTCTTATTACACTGGTTCTAGGTATATCCATTTGCCTCGAAATTTCCCTGGTGCTAATGTGAGAATTTTCCGTTACTGAACCTAATACTAGAAATTCGTTGTCTTCATTATCAACTACGGGTTTACTCACAGTCTGTTTTGAATATGCAACACTGCTTGTTGTACGAAACTCTTTCAAAAGTTCTCTTATCCGATTGATTTCTGTCTGGATACTTTTGGACATAAACCCGTGTTGCTAAAAACAGTTTTCATAACACTCACCTATGGTGAGAATCATATCTACCATTTCTTGCATAGAATATTGCTTCATTTTAATAATAACATTGCACAAAACACAAAATAATACCTATTGGAAACAGTTTAAATTAAAATGACATAAATTGACAATCAATGCCCAGACACCTTGATTAACTAAATTTAATGAATTATTTACATAAATTATAAGAACTGGACTATTCTCTAAAACAATAACATACATATAGGTATAGGAAATACCTATGTATATTGTTTGAAAGGGTTTCGAAAGATATTTCTAATAATGTTAAAATATACTGGGTGTTCTATTTAAAATAACGAAGTTTTTGGTGTTTAAATCTACGTAAAATAAATATCTATTTCGTAAACACCCTATACGATATTTTTGATCAGTAAGTATTTGAGGTTACAGCCCAGAAGACGCTTAATGTACCTTAAAAAAATCAATTTGAAATATTAAGAAATGTATGATATATTTGCATTTTTTAAACACCCGAAAATTTTGAAAATCCTAGAATATATCAAAAATTATAGACTCTAGGTATAACAACCCCTTAACAAAGTTACACTAATTTTCTTTATAGATTTCAAAAATTCAATAAAATATAGGGTGTCCCGATTAAAAAAACCTAACTTTGATATATTCCAATTTCCTGGAGCTCCCTGTATTATTGAAATTATTTTTAAATTGTTGCCTTTTCTTATATACATCTAACCGTAAAAACAGATTTTTTAAAAAAAAGTTTAGTTTTGGATATACAGACCGAGGCGTTACCGGTGGACCACCCTGTATATAATATGGGTAATCACGATATACTTAGTTTTAGTTGAGTGACCTTAGGAGAATATAAACTAGCGGTAAAAAAGTTAAAGTCAAAAAAATCAACTGGAACTGATGTATATATTGAAAGCATGGGCTGACTGGTTAGAAACTCCATTAAAAGGTGAGTACAGCACCCCCTTATAATTTTCGGACAAGCATATCTCAAAAAGTGATTTTTTTTTAAAGTTAAAATTTTGACATAATAAATTAGGCAATAATATCTAGAATATGCTTATATTTTAAAATTTTAATTATTTTCAGTTTCTAAGGAAAAAAAATCAAAGGGCTTTAAATTTTGAAATATCATAATGAAAATAAATGCATTTCTCAACAGCACTATTCTTAATATAATCCCCAAATTTAAGCTCTTAATCTCTTGTTAATAATTTTTTAAAATTCGCCGAAATTAGTGGCTGAAACGCCTCGTTAAGTGCTATTTTCTGGTTTAAACTGGTGTAAACTGGTACGATACGATAGTTACAGTCGCGTTAGACCAGAAAGCAGCACTTAACGAGGCGTTTTAGCCACTAATTTCGACGAATTTTAAAAAATTATTAACAAGAGATTGAGAGCTTAAATTTGGGGATTATATTAAGAATACTGCTGTTGAAAAATGCATTTATTTTCATTATGATATTTCAAAATTTAAAGCCCTTTTATTTTTTTTTCTTGGAAACTGAAAATAATTAAAAATTTTAAAATATAAGCATATTCTAGATATTATTGCCTAATTTATTATGCCAAAAGTTTAACTTTTAAAAAAAATTACTTTTTGAAATAGGCTTGTCCGAAAATTATAAGGGGGGTGCTGTAATCACCTTAATACATATTTCTAATTTATCATTGGAGTATGAAATTTTCCCAAAAAATTGGAAAACTACGACCTGTGTGCCAATTTTTAAATCAGATGATGCAAGTAATGTATCAAATTGCCGATGTGTTCCAATTTTATGTGCTCCAGCAAAATTTTATATCTAAGGATTTATAGGCATGTACAGAATAACGTAAGTCTATTACAACACGAATTTATTAATAAAAGTTCTATCAACACTAATCTGTTTCGGTTCACTTATGAAGTTTATAACTAATTTAAGAATAAGATCCAAATGGATACATTTTATGCAGACTTCGCGAAGGCGTTTGATAGAGTTAATAACAAAATACTCTTGGGCAAAGTAGAATATTTTGGTATAAATCGTGGCATTTTAAGAAGTTATCTGCAAGATAGGCAATTTTTCGTTAGGTTTAAGGGGCAAATTTCTAGTTTTTGTGATATTACCTCTCGAGTTCCTTAAGGATCCAATCTTGGACCGTTACTCTTCGTATTATTTATAAATGATTTGCCTTCGTTACTAAAAAAAATCTAAATGTTTACTAGTTGCAGACGATCTCAAAATTTTCAAGGAAATAGATACCTACTGTTAGAGATTGTATAAAACTCCAAAGGGATATCGACAGAATATATGAATGGAGTGATAAAAATAAGTTATATTTTAATCTAAAAAAGTGTAACACAATGACCTTTATATATAAAATAAACCCAATAAATTTTGAATATATTATGGGGGAGAATACTTAAATAGAATTAATGAAGTTAAAGATTTGGGAGTGAGGTATCATTTGCAGAGTACTTTGAAAAGACTTGCAAGAAGGCAAATAAATCTTTAGGATTTGTCAAAAGAAGTTCAAGAGAATTTTCTAATACACCGTGTCCCACGTTAGGCGGGCATTACAACTTTATGGAGAATAAATTAATTTGTATTTTCGCCAATTTCTGAATATACATAATCGAATATGCTCTTTTGAATTAAAATAAAATGAACTCTGTGCAACTTCCGGTTATACCGGAAGTGACCACTAACTTCGTTATTTTAAAGGGAATACCCCATATTTTTTTTTAATTTTAGATTCAGCATGAAATTCTGTAAACAACGATACCCCATTTGCCTATTCTAGTTATAGCGGATTTGGCGTTATTCAATTTTTTTCTAAATTTTTAGTCGCCGGTAGACATTTTCTTAAAGTCGTCTATCTCAGGTACTATATCTATCAGATACTTAAAATTTTAACCAGAGGTAGTAAATGGGATGTACTTCTTGAGAATATTTAGTTATTCATTATTTGTTGTACGGGGTGTTTGCAAATTATTTTTAAAAATGAAATTTTTTAAACATAAAAAACTTTTTTATTTTAAATTGAACACCCTATATATTTTTTAAATTTTAGATTCAGCATGAAATTCTGTAAACAATGATACCCCATTCGCCTATTCTAATTATAGTGTATTTGGCGTTATTCAGTTTTTTATAAACTTTTATATGCCGGCAGACATTTGCTTTTTTAAATTTACTTGTACATCGTTTGTTCGACTGTGCGTTTGGAAATTTTTTTAAAAAATAAATATTTTAAACATGAAAATTTTTTTTATTTTAAATGGAAAATCCTGTATATTTTTATTTCATTTTGTTCAGAAAATTATTCTTCATTGATCTTCATTTGCACTATTAATTCCCTATAATTATCTCTCGCCAATTTTAAGAAAATTTAAATTTTACGCATGCACCTACATAATATAGTATAGTTTTACATTTTAATTTTTTATCTTAGTATGCCGTGGAAATATGCTAAACAACAATCTGTCAACAAACTGAATTGTCATATTTCTATGTATTTAAATTGTGTATTTTTTGCGTTCAAAATATTGAAAATATGGAAAATATTGAAGAATATACCAACCAAGATATTCTTAATTTATTTTACATTCATGGAGAATGTAATCGAATCAAAAGTAGAACCTGCCGCATGTTTAATGAACGATACCCTCATTTACCACCAATGAACAGACAGAAATTTGATAGAATCGAAGCTAACTTTTTGAATAATTTTAAACAAAACCCGGGAAGAAACCGTCAACATTATGTCCGAGATGAAGAAGTTAATCTAATTAACGTATTAGGGTATTTTACTGCGTATCCTCACGCCTCCATTAGAATGGCTCAAGATAATTTAAATATTAGTCGAGGGTCAATACAACGAATTTTAGCACTAAATAAATGGCATCCCTATGCACAAAGAAAAGTATATGAGTTGCGAGATGGTGATCAAATAAGACTAACTGAATTTTGCGAATGGTTATTGGTACGAATTCAAGAAGATCCCGAGATTTTAAACAAAATTTTGTGGTCAGACGAGTCGAAATTTACACGTAAAGGGATCATCAATCGCAAGCAATGTCATTTCTGGGCAAACGAAAATCCACATTTTTATCGTGAAGCACAATTTCAGTACGAATTTAGTTTTAATGTGTTTGCAGTGATCGGTTTTGGAAGAGCTTTTTATTACATTTATAATGAAAGACTGACCTCAGAAAGATACATTAGAATTCTTAGAGAAGTAGTTGCCGACATTTTAAACCAGCTACCAAATAATAATTTTTGGTACCAGTTGGATGGTGCCCCAGCACATTCAACATACTATGTAAATCAAGAAATTACAGCACTCTTTGAAGACCGATGGATAGGTCCAAATGGTCCTTAGCTTTGGCTTGCAAGATCGCCAGATCTAACTCCTGTTGATTTTGTTTATGGGGTCATATTAAAAATTTAGTGTACTCTACCCAAATTAATACTAAAGAAGAATTAGAGCAAAGAGTTCGGAATGCCTTTAACGAGTTAGATGGTGAAATTATTCGTAAAGCAACAACTAATCATGTTGAAAAAAGATTGTTAAAATGTTTAGAAACTAACGGGAGGCATTTTGAACATTTGATAAAATGATTTTTTTAAACCATGTGCTTTTAATAAAAATTGTTTTTAGTTAGTATGTACCTTATCATTAAAAAAATTTAAACTTTTTAAACGACATATTTTGTTGCAGAAAACTGTAAATGTTTTTAAAAGTACATCCCATCTACTACTTCTGGCTAAAATTTCAAGTATCCAACAGAAATAGTACCTGAGACAGTCGACTTTAAGAAAATGCCTACCGGCGCGACGACTAAAAATTAAAAAAAAAAGAATAACGCCAAATCCGCTATAATTAGAATAGGCAAATATGGTATCATTGTTTACAGAATTTCATGCTGAATCCTAAATTTAAAAAAATATATAGGGTGTTCCCTTTAAAATAAAAAAGTTTTTTATGTTTAAAAAATTTCATTTTTAAAAATAATTTGCAAACACCCCGTACAACAAATAATGAATAACTAAATATTCTCAAGAAGTACATCCCATCTACTACCTCTGGTTAAAATTTTAAGTATCTGATAGATATAGTACCTGAGATAGACGACTTTAAGGAAATGTCTACCGGCGACTAAAAATGTAGAAAAAAATTGAATAACGCCAAATCCGCTATAACTAGAATAGGCCAATGGGGTATCGTTGTTTACAGAATTTCATGCTGAATCTAAAATAAAAAAAAATATGGGGTATTCCCTTTAAAATAACGAAGTTAGTGGTCACTTCCGGTATAACCGGAAGTAGCACAGAGTTCATTTTATTTTAATTCAAAAGAGCATATTCGATTATGTATACTTAGAAAATGGCGAAAATACAAATTAATTTATTCTCCATAAAGTTGTAATGCCCGCCTTACGTGGGACACGGTGTATAAACAAAATAAACACATTATATTTTCTTTTGGTTGAACCTATTTTAGATTTTGCTTCTGTTATTTGGCATTCACAGCCGTATACTTTTTTGAGTAAAATTAAAAAAATACACAACAAATTTCTAAGATATTTGTATTTTAAAGAACATAATATATGGCCCGATTATAATATAACAAGGACAAGGCATTTGAGGAGAACCTTTAAAATTAATTATCTTAGCATAAAAATAAATTTAAATATGTTGATATTTTTATATAAAACTATAAACTCGAAAATTAATGATCCAAATATATTAACTATCATAAGTTTTAATGTGCCTCAAAATGGTGCTTAACATTTTCAAACTTTCAGAGTTCCTTTCTATTCTTTGTCATCCACCGCCCGATCTCCTCTGCCAGCTATGCTTAGGCTTGTAAATGAAGTAAGTTCCTTAATCCTTCATGTTCCAGATAAAGATTTTTTTAGAAATGTAAAAAATAAGTTCGATATATCAATTAGAGGCACCTATGTAGGTCAAATTAATTTTTTCAAAATTTGGGGCCGGGACTTTCAAGTCCCATCAGGGTAAAAAAGGCATAATGTAAATTGTAAAAAAATATCTATTAAACAATCTCATAATATATATTAAAAAAATTTTTTTTTCGTTAACGCACAAATATACCTTTCAATTTAAACAATTCGAATGTGGTCTGGATTCTACTGCAATTGACGAACATTGCTCGCATCGTCCTCTTTTGGAAGTGAAAAATGGCCAGTGGGCTTTCTGATTTCCCAATCTAACATCGTTTGACACGCTGTAGTTGTATTTTCTATGATTTCTACAGTGGTTGTTAAAGTTCCAGAAGGCGTATTTCGAGGGCTATTTCTAGGACTATTGGTATTGAGGTTGCTTGAAGATTTCTTTTGTATTGCAGAGTAGTTGTTGTAGTTCATTAGCCCTTAATCAACCCCTCTTCTAAATTCCAGCAGTATGATTTTGTCCTCTGGGTGAACTTTTTTATAAAGCACATAGCTATTCACGAATGCTATATCAAGTATTCAAAAAAAAAAAAAAAAAAATAAACGGTGCCACTATTTCTTTGAGCGTCTATCTATACAGTAATCCTGTCGAAGTCGATCCGCGAGATCTACGCCCTCCGTATGGACATTATAATCATTGACTATCTGAGGACAATCTACATCTTTTGCCGTACCGTCTTTTTTAAGGCGTTTAACTTTACTCATTTCTGTACCGTGGAAGTTAGAGAGAAAATGCACCATTCGATTGTCACACCACTTGAAAGATGACAAATCCATACTGGATACCCTATAGTCAATATCGCCTGCTATACACTTTTGTCTTCAGTCCTAATCTATCCAGTTGAACAGTTCTACATGCCAGCGTTTTTTCCGTTTTCAGTTTTTCCAAAAGAGCTACCGATGTAAAGTAATTATCAAAGTATACAATTCTGTTCGTGTTCTAGTAATTCTCAGTCAAAGTCAAAACCCTAAAACTTTTCTTCAGCCACCTCATGTTTACCATGGTAAACTTCAAAATTCTTTATATATTCCTTTTGATCAGCTATATACCAAAGCTTGTATCCTCTCTTTATTGGCTTTTTCAGATTATACTGTTTCAAAGGTTACCTTCCTTAGAAAAAATCATGCTTTCGTCAACTGAAAGTGTTCTGATTCCATTGTCCAATAAGTCAAATTGTTTATTTAGGGCTTTCACAACAGGCCTTATTTTATAAATTTTGTCTTTCTTATCAACAGGAATGAATGCATTATCATTCACGTGAAGATATTGTAAAAACAGCTCAAGACAGGTTCTCGGCATTGTTCGTTTTACAACTAAAAGTCCTAGATCTTTAGAACAAGACCAATAATTTTTGTAGCTTGGCAACTTGTGGTATCCCATACAAAAGTTAATTCCAAGGAAAGCTAGGAGTTAATTTTCTTTGAAATTCATATTTCTTCCTCGTTGAGTTGCGTACAAATTTGACTGATATAAAATGTCTTTTATGGTGATGGGTCCCAAAACTTTCAAAAAAAAAATCAGTATATGTGTTGCAGTCGACAAAAAGATCTTATTTCGGGTTTTCGTCGCCGTCGTACTCAGGAATATTTTTGACACGTTCCTTTTTTTTCCACTTTCTCGTTTTTTCTTGCCTCCATAGCTTTTCTTCGTTTTGTTTTTAGATTTTTTGCACTGCTTGCTAGCTTTCGTTTTTGTCCTACATATGTTTGACGTACTTGTTCTTTATTTTGTAGTTTGGGCTGAAAATCCAATTATGCGGTATCTACTGCTTCCTCTACTTCTTCCTCCACTGCTTTCTCTACTTCTTCCTCCACTGCCTCGTCTAATTCCTCTTCTACTGCTTCCTCTACACCATCCACTAAGCACATGCCTGTCTTTTCGACCTCAAAGCCTTCACCTTCCTCATTTTCGCTGTCTTCTTTGTCTGTAATAATGTCATTATCAAGCGGCAGATTTTCTATTTCAAACGCAGCTGCTTCAGCTGCGGCTAAAAGGTCGTCATTTAAAATTTCGGGTTTTCGTCGCCGTCGTACTCAGGAATATTTTTGACACGTTCCTTTTTTTTCCACTTTCTCGTTTTTTCTTGCCTCCATAGCTTTTCTTCGTTTTGTTTTTAGATTTTTTGCACTGCTTGCTAGCTTTCGTTTTTGTCCTACATATGTTTGACGTACTTGTTCTTTATTTTGTAGTTTGGGCTGAAAATCCAATTATGCGGTATCTACTGCTTCCTCTACTTCTTCCTCCACTGCTTTCTCTACTTCTTCCTCCACTGCCTCGTCTAATTCCTCTTCTACTGCTTCCTCTACACCATCCACTAAGCACATGCCTGTCTTTTCGACCTCAAAGCCTTCACCTTCCTCATTTTCGCTGTCTTCTTTGTCTGTAATAATGTCATTATCAAGCGGCAGATTTTCTATTTCAAACGCAGCTGCTTCAGCTGCGGCTAAAAGGTCGTCATTTAAAATTTTTCTAAATCTTCAGTCAGACATCTGTAATCAGATAAACAAATATCTAAAATAGATTCACCCAAAAGTAATGAATATATGTATAACAGTTACCTTATTAATATGCGTCTATTCCCTGGTGGGACTTAGAAGTCCTGAATGAAAAGAGCTACACTATGGAACCACCTATGTACGTTAGTGAATAAACAAATCGTTGTTTATTTACATAAAACCACAATAATTAAAATTTTAAACAAACCGAAACTTACTAAGGCCTTTGTTTTATGTTATTAATAAAAAACTCGCACTACACATTCACTACTCGACTGCCATAACACACTAACGGCTGTGTTTACAAATTCAAACTGTCCGTAATAACAATGTATTGTTGGTCACATACATACTTTTGGTGCGTTTGATTTGATCATCGGAGATCTCCGAGCGCTTCAAAAGTGTTTGAATTGACACTCCGAGAGATCCCTAAAGTGTTTGTTTCGCTTTGGAGCGAGAACATAGAGCGAGCTCGATGTTCTCAGAGCAGAAAGATCGAGAAGAGGGAGAAATTTGTCTTTGTCTCTACCTATCTCTTTTTAATTAACTTACAAACAAATTTGAATCTCAAAATTAAAGACCAGACAAGAAGTCAACAAATTACTTAGCCGCTATTGTCTTATAGCTAAAATTATTCATCATAAAAAAACACAAAATGTGTGTTTGGAAAATACATTTTTTCTGTCCAGATCCAATCACCAGTAATCACAGTCATGGAGTATGAGAGCGAAGCGGGCATTTGTGGTAAATGCTGCATTTCAGGGCCATTGCCCCTTATTATTAAAAGTTTTTCCATTTTCTTTACTTTTTGCTCACTATTTTAACATACAAACCAGAAACAAGAATCACAGAAAAGCGAGGTTATGTTTTTTACTCTGTTTTATTTGATTTGATTCAATGCTCTATTGTGACGTCATCACTTCTCAGTCTCCTCGACGCTCGCTCGACCGAGTTTCAAATCAAACGCCCCTTTTATAAAATGTGTACTTCAGAGTTCCGTCAGGACAATAGCGTCATAGCGAGCATATCGTAATTTACCACATACTTTGATTACTATACGAGGCAAGAGAGAGGTCCGACACGCCCAACATTGGGCGCGGCCATTTTGAACCCTGTGACACAGTTTACAGCTAAAGAATCAGATCGCTCACTCTGAGTCGGCACTTTTGATCTCAATGTTTCAGTTTATACACTGTGCAACTCGGATAATACAATATATGACAACCGCCTATAATAAAACAGCAGTCTTCTGCGTATCCTGAATTTGTATCCCTGGAGTGGATGTTATTTTGGAACTTTCAACTGGTCCGAGTGAGCTAACTGATTCTTTAGCAATAAACTGTGACTTCAAAAATAATATTCGCTGACACTGACAGCAGCAAGCAAAATATCAGGTGCGTTTTAATCATCCGCTTCTGCTTCCGGAATTGTCGGTTTAGTCGTTCTAACCTGTCAAATTAAAACAAGAAAACCGACAATTCCGAAGCAGAAGCGGATGATTAAAACGCACCTATTAAAAATATTGCGCCAAGATGTAGGCAACACGTAATAAGGGTTCAAAATGGCGGAGTTTTCTATCTCCTTTTAAAAGGCACTCAGAAAGCTGCGCAGTGCGACCATTCTCCGTATAGTAAAAGAAAATCAAAGTATGTGTAATTTACTGAGAGGTTAAAAGTTTTGTGATCTTTAAGTGCCGTCAGGACACAATGGGTTAACAGAATTATAGTTTTTCTACGTCAATTTTAAAAAATTGTTAATGGCTATTTTAATTAATTTATCGATATATGTACCTATGATTGTATTCATATATACATTTTTTGACTTATATTATTGTTTAATAAACAATACTTATGTATTAGATATGATTGTTTATTTGTTTTAAGTATTCCATGTAATTTCGCTTGAAGCCTCTTTGGGATAAATAAATAATTATATGGAATTAAAGTAACTTAAACTCTTTAACTTAATAAATTAAGTACTTACTGATTTTGTGGATGACCAGCCAACATATTGCATTATGTGATGGTAAGAGATGTTTTTTAGTTGTTATTAAGAATGTTTCTTTCTTGAGTGCTTGGGAGTATTTTAATTTATTCAGGACCGGTTCCACCGTTATGTTAAACGAAGTTTAAAATGACATTTTCACATTAACAATGTCATTTTAATCCCCGTTTAACACAACGGTACAACGGTGGCATCGGCCATAAAAGCACTCAAATCTAATTTTGCTAGCAAGCAGAGTCGGTTCAAGGTACTTTTGCACCTAGTGCTACTTGTAAGTGTCGCCCCTACGTAGGTATTAGTAATTTATACATCTGAAATTATTGAATTTGTATATTAGGTATATAAAATAAAAAAAGGTTACAAAATATAAAGTTATTATACTTGTAACTTCACAATATATTAGTAAAATATTCTTTAACTATCGTTCAGTTGTACTTATTAAACCTAATTTATCAATCAATCATCATTAATCAGTTAACTATCTACCAAGCGTAGATAAAAGATCCAAAATTCTAATATTTTAAATAGCTTTTAGGTAGGTACCTTAATTAATAGAAGAAATTAAAATATATTTCAGTGCTCAATCAGTTAAAGAAACAAAGCAGAAAAATGACACAAATTTGCTTTTAAAAATGTATTTACAATCAACAACAAAATACCTACCAAAGTACCCATCGAACATCGATCAAAGCCCTTAAAAGCCAAAGACGCAACAAAATATTTGTACGAAAAATTTATCTATAAACTATCGAACATAATTACGAGTATAATCGATCAGATTTACAATAAAAAATAAAAATCTAAAATACCTAGTATTTTCTAAAAAAAAAAAAGAAAAAATGTCGCCGAGGATCCCAAAATTCAAAAACGCTAAAAAGAAATTAAAATTGACATTTTCACCAAAAAGAAATTATGGCCAAACTAACGAACATAAATAAAATAATCAAAAGTAACTACAAAAACAGAAAATACCTTTTATTTTCAACAAAAAGAAAAATGGTGAGCTACAATGAGAATGAATGTACGCCATAATGAGCTTCGGGTGCTATATAAAAAACCAGTGAGACAAAACGTGATAATACCAACCTTAATTTCACCTAAATTCTATTAAAAATAAAAAAAATTTAAAATTAAAAACTAGGAATCAGTTGTGCCAACTTTATTAGTGCAAAATAGTGTAGGACTGCAAACAAAAGAAATACTACTACTAATTTTATTTTCTCAGTACTGCTATATTTAGGAAAACAAAAAATAATAGAAAGGAAGATTAAATAAATTTGTTTTTAGGAAATAAAAACATAAAATGTTAACTGGAAGTATTATGCATCTTTAATTGCTCTTTTTAATGATGAAATAAAATGTATAATGTTGTACAAAAGTATTGGAGCTCATGTGAGTACGTTAACCTTTTAAAAAACAATTATTTTATCTCCATTGCAATTTAGCAAGCTCTTCAATCTAATTTCTTATACAAATGTTATAATTATTATTGTTATATAACTAGTAATTTACTATTTTTGATATATAGATTGTTATAAGAACTTCCGTAGTCATATACCTATGTAAAACTTAAATTGCAGTTACCCATCAGAGATGATTTATATTGATATAATTTAGCTATTAAACTAACAAATAAAAAAGCCGTGTTCTAGTTTTGCCTTTGTAGGAAAGAGTGGTGTCATTACGAGCTCTTATATGAAAAGGAAAGGAAAATATACAGTATTTACAACAATTTTTATAGTAAATGTTTCTGTAGTATGAAAGTATGTATTTGTTATTTCCTCAATAAATGTTCTTGACTTCTTTAACAGATATTTTTCTCGCCCGAGCAATACCCACGTTCATTGCATTGCCAGATAATAACAGAAAATATTATTTTCCAGCTAATGATGGGTATTTTTATATTAACTTATTAGTGGGCCTTAATTTGGCCCAGATACCCTGGTTTATAATGAAGCAATAACACACCTAAAGAATAGTTGCCCTTTTACTTGTGGACCACTCGCATTTTTGAAAAATAATACTTTTTAACTACCTAACGAAGATAAATTATATCGTTTCTGTAACGTGTGGAGGGTGGCCTAGCCCACGGCACTTAGACTTTACTAGGCCGATTGTGCATCCTCTTAAGTAGATATGCATCTCCTAGCTCGTGAGCCAGCCTACAGATTTAATGTAGTTGACAACGTCGCCAAGAGGTGCTTCTCTTACATAGGCCAGTGTTAGACAATTCTCGTTTATTGTTTCATTCATTCTTTCCTTGAATTTCTCAAGGGAATGTTCTTTAAGTAGATCTGTCACTACCGATTTTGTCAGACCAATAGAAGGGCCAGGTCCAATAAGTACTTGGTTGGCTGTCTTCTTGGCTATTAAATCAGCAAGAAGTTTACCTTTCGATGTGGCGTGACCTTTGATCCATCTTAAGTTGACCCCATTGTTGATTGATACTTCGTTTTGTGATTTTCTAGTACTAACCCTGAGTAAATTTGTGGTCTGTCCAGGGTGAGCAGTGCTTGCCTGCTATCTGTATAGATGAGTATTTTCCTTCCATGATGTTATTTCTGGAAATTTCTTTTGCTGCTATGAGCTCAGTTTGAACTACACTGGCATTACTGCTCTCAGCCCATTTTTTGTTCAGTTTTACGGATCTGGAGTATATTCCACATTCTGGGCATTGTTTTGTTTTAGAACCGTCGGTGTAGATATAAATCGTACTTGTCACTTCCGGCTCTTCTATTTATTCTGTTATATGGCTCGATGAGATGGAGCCTATTCATTTATTTATTAATATTTTTTCCATACAGAGCAAAAAGATTTAATTTACATGGATCAAAAATAAAATTTAAATACAAAAGCTATCACAGAGGATATAAGCATAACAAAAATACAAATCTGATGTGTCCAACATATGACTTTTCTATCTAGTTATCGGTTATTTTCTACAACCTATTGTATATATTTAGAGGTTAACTTAATATATACATTTTCCACATACATCTAACTCGAAACATTTTTCTATTTACATCCATTGCCAACGAAAATGCTTAAAAATTAAAACTTTATACTTCTTTAATTTTTCTATTACGGTCCATTTTAGAGAAATTATGTAAAAAATAAAAATTATAGAGATCGATATCGCAAACATCTTTTCTTAAAAATCAAAATTTTTTACATTTTAAAAAATTTCTCAAATACGGACCATTTTAGGAAAATTTTGTATGGAACAAAAATTATAGAGAATAATATTAGAAGTAACTTTTATTTAAAGATTTTCTTCTCCAAACGTAAATAACATATATTTCATAAAATATAAAAATGACCCCTTATAAAGTACTACCCACTCTGCCCAAAATCTAATCAGCTCACTTCAGGTCAGAATAAAGTATAAGTTCAAAATTTGATGTTTTTTTATTTCCGTTATTAAGTCTTCTTTAAAATTCGAAATTTATACTTTTTCTCAAATAACTCGAATACGGTCTATTTTAAAGAAATTATGTATGAAACAAAAATTATAAAGAATTATATCACAAACAACTTATTTGATTAATTTTCATAAAAATTTGATTTTTATACATTTTGTCAAATTTCTCGAATACATACTAATTAAGGACAATTTTGTTTCAAACAAAAATTATAGAGAATAATATAAGAAGTACCTTTTCTACAAACGTAAATAACATATATATTTTATACAGTATCAAAATGACCCTCTATAAAGTACCCCCTGACTCTGTCCAAAATCTTATCAGTTTACCGCAGGCTGGAATAAAATTTAGGTTTAAAATTTGGTGTTTTTTCTTTATATCCGTTCATGAGTTATCGTAGATACAGACACATACACACATCACACACACACCCACACACACACCCACACACACCCACACATCACACACACACACACACCACCCACACACACACACACACACACACACACACACCACACACCACACACCACACACACACACACCCACACACACACACCCACACACACCACCACCACACACCACACACACCCACACCACACACCACACACCACACACCACACACCACACACCACACACCACACACCACACACCACACACCACACACACCACACACCCACACACCACACACCACACACCACACACCCACACCACCCACACACCACACACCACACCACCACACACCACACACCCACACACCACACACCACCACACACCACACACCACACACCACACACCACACACCACACACCACACACCACACACCACACACCACCACACACCACACACCACACACCACACACCACACACCACACACCACACACCACACACCACACACCACACACCACACACCCACCACCACCACACACCACACACCACACACCACACACCACACACCACACACCACACACCACACACCACACCACACACCACACACCACACACCACACACCACACACCACACACCACACACCACACACCACACACCACACACCACACACCACACACCACACACCACACACCACACACCACACACCACACACCACACACCACACACCACACACCACACACCACACACCACACACCACACACCACACACCACACACCACACACCACACACCACACACCACACACCACACACCACACACCACACACCACACACCACACACCACACACCACACACCACACACCACACACCACACACCACACACCACACACCACACACCACACACCACACACCACACACCACACACCACACACCACACACCACACACCACACACCACACACGACACACACCACACACCACACACCACACACCACACACCACACACCACACACCACACACCACACACCACACACCACACACCACACACCACACACCACACACCACACACCACACACCACACACCACACACCACACACCACACACCACACACCACACACCACACACCACACACCACACACCACACACCACACACCACACACCACACACCACACACCACACACCACACACCACACACCACACACCACACACCACACACCACACACCACACACCACACACCACACACCACACACCACACACCACACACCACACACCACACACCACACACCACACACCACACACCACACACCACACACCACACACCACACACCACACACCACACACCACACACCACACACCACACACCACACACCACACACCACACACCACACACCACACACCACACACCACACACCACACACCACACACCACACACCACACACCACACACCACACACCACACACCACACACCACACACCACACACCACACACCACACACCCACACACCACACACACCACACACACCACACACACCACACACACCACACACACAACACACAAAACACACACCACACACACAACACACACCACACATACCACACACACCACACACCACACACACCACACACCACACACACACCACACACACACCACACACACCACACACACCACACACATCACACACATCACACACAACACACACACCACACACACCACACACACCACACATACT